>OX463788.1:46266699-46511731 GCA_949825025.1 Siphlonurus alternatus | reverse complement strand
TGAAAATTTCAGAATTAACTTGGCTTACAGTGTAGATAGTGGGAAAAATACTAAAAAAAATTTGCAGACATTTTTTTGTGGTTTTCACGCACATACAATATACGTTGTATATCATGTATAAAATAATTAATTGCAGCTAGTATGCAAACAATCGCAGCTTCAAGAAGAGAGTGGGGGAGGTTGAAGGGAGAGATTGCCACTTTACCCCTGTCCAATAGATGGTCCAAACTACCTGGGATGTATTACTCCATCATTAACTTGCCCCCCCCCCCTCCGTGTGACCGTAATGTAATATTATGGGGTCGAATATGAAATTTGATTTTTTTCACTATTTTTTTCATAATCACTGGTTTGTTAAACACCTATTTTTAACTTTTCAGAAAAATTTATTGATTTTTCATTTTTACACTATTTTAGGGCACCCCATATGAAGAAAATGGGGTCAAAAATGAAACATGATTTTTTGTACTATTTTTCCCATAATCAATGGCCTGTTCAGCACCTATTTCTAACTTTCCAGAAAAATTGCATCATGTTTCATTTTTATCCCATTTTAGGTCACCCCAACTGGAGTAAATGGGGTCAAAAATGAAATTTGATTTTTTTCACTATTTTTTCCATAATCACAGGTTTGTTGGACACCTATTTCTAACTTTTCAGAAAAATTTCTTGATTTTTCATTTTTACACTATTTTAGGACACCCCATATGAAGAAAATGGGGTCAAAAATGAAACATGATTTTTTGTACTGTTTTTCCCATAATCAATGGCCTGTTGAGCACCTATTTCTAACTTTCCAGAAAAATTGCATCATGTTTCATTTTTATCCCATTTTAGGTCACCCCAACTGGAGTAAATGGGGTCAAAAATGAAATTTGATTTTTTTCACTATTTTTTCCATAATCACAGGTTTGTTGGACACCTATTTCTAACTTTTCAGAAAAATTTCTTGATTTTTCATTTTTACACTATTTTAGGGCACCCCATATGAAGAAAATGGGGTCAAAAATGAAACATGATTTTTTGTACTATTTTTGCCACAGTAAAAAGCCTGTTAGAAACCCATTTGTAAGTTTTTAGAAAAAATTCTTGATTTTTCATTTTTAGCCCATTTTAACACTCTCCCATACACTAAATAACAATAATATGGGGGAAAATGGGGTCAACTATTAAAGTTGGATTTTTTTCATTATTTTTACTGAAGTATAGGGTTTTTAAAGTATGTTTTTTGAAATTTTGGTGAACTTTATAGACAAAATTTATTTTTAGCCATATTGACCATATGCACCCCAAAATAGGGATCAAAAACGAAAATTGTCGAAAATTTTATTATAATACTCCTAATGGCTCACTGAACTCTAGCTCTCCACCAAATTTCATCAAAATAGTTTTTTTTTCATTAACGTTACAATGCGTTAACAAATTTATATGCTTCATTGTTTTAACTTGTAAATTCTATTAATGAGAGTTTCCTTGTACTGGAATAATGCACTATTTTCTTCCATCATTAAAATATTATACCATCCCTATACGTTAGCAATAAATTACATATTGAAAATTATATTTTATAGTGACGTTACATAAAAAATCCGATAAATTTGGTTATTTAATAAAATATTTTTCAAGATCCAGGCAAAAAAAAAAAAAAAAATTAAAAAAAAAATAAAAAATAGTGCATTATTCCAGTACAAGGAAACTCTCATTAATAGAATTTACAAGTTAAAACAATGAAGCATATAAATTTGTTAACGCATTGTAACGTTAATGAAAAAAAAACTATTTTGATGAAATTTGGTGGAGAGCTAGAGTTCAGTGAGCCATTAGGAGTATTATAATAAAATTTTCGACAATTTTCTGTTTTGATCCCTATTTTGGGGTGCATATGGTCAATATGGCTAAAAATAAATTTTGTCTATAAAGTTCACCAAATTTTCAAAAAACATACTTTAAAAACCCTATACTTCAGTAAAAATAATGAAAAAAATCCAACTTTAATAGTTGACCCCATTTTCCCCCATATTATTGTTATTTAGTGTATGGGAGAGTGTTAAAATGGGCTAAAAATGAAAAATCAAGAATTTTTTCTAAAAACTTACAAATGGGTTTCTAACAGGCTTTTTACTGTGGCAAAAATAGTACAAAAAATCATGTTTCATTTTTGACCCCATTTTCTTCATATGGGGTGCCCTAAAATAGTGTAAAAATGAAAAATCAAGAAATTTTTCTGAAAAGTTAGAAATAGGTGTCCAACAAACCTGTGATTATGGAAAAAATAGTGAAAAAAATCAAATTTCATTTTTGACCCCATTTACTCCAGTTGGGGTGACCTAAAATGGGATAAAAATGAAACATGATGCAATTTTTCTGGAAAGTTAGAAATAGGTGCTCAACAGGCCATTGATTATGGGAAAAACAGTACAAAAAATCATGTTTCATTTTTGACCCCATTTTCTTCATATGGGGTGCCCTAAAATAGTGTAAAAATGAAAAATCAAGAAATTTTTCTGAAAAGTTAGAAATAGGTGTCCAACAAACCTGTGATTATGGAAAAAATAGTGAAAAAAATCAAATTTCATTTTTGACCCCATTTACTCCAGTTGGGGTGACCTAAAATGGGATAAAATGAAACATGATGCAATTTTTCTGGAAAGTTAGAAATAGGTGCTGAACAGGCCATTGATTATGGGAAAAATAGTACAAAAAATCATGTTTCATTTTTGACCCCATTTTCTTCATATGGGGTGCCCTAAAATAGTGTAAAAATGAAAAATCAATAAATTTTTCTGAAAAGTTAAAAATAGGTGTTTAACAAACCAGTGATTATGAAAAAAATAGTGAAAAAAATCAAATTTCATATTCGACCCCATAATATTACATTACGGTCACACGGAGGGGGGGGGGGGGGCAAGTTAATGATGGAGTAATACATCCCAGGTAGTTTGGACCATCTATTGGACAGGGGTAAAGTGGCAATCTCTCCCTTCAACCTCCCCCACTCTCTTCTTGAAGCTGCGATTGTTTGCATACTAGCTGCAATTAATTATTTTATACATGATATACAACGTATATTGTATGTGCGTGAAAACCACAAAAAAATGTCTGCAAATTTTTTTTAGTATTTTTCCCACTATCTACACTGTAAGCCAAGTTAATTCTGAAATTTTCAGCAAAATCAAAGAAATTAATTTTTTGACTGCATTTCTATGTATTTTCTTAATATATACCGCCGAGATCGGTACATAGAGTTAAAGCAAGTGTGGGCAATTTTTGTGATAGCCACTCGTCATCATATTGGTATACATACATGCATACCAAATTTCAACAAAATTGGATCACCCAAAGTGACCGAGGCAGCTCACACTTTTAACATTGTAAACCCTATGCTGGATATTTAAATAGCCCCAACCCCATAGTAAAAGTGAAAACTGGCCGAAAGTTTTGGGGCCCAGAATCATCCCTTGGGTGGGTCTTTAAGCCCTGCAAGTTTCGTCAAATTCGGTGGGGGTCACTTACATACCCTTCCTTGTAAGAGATAAAAAATTTCAATTTTGGGGAAAGACCAACGAATATAGCCATACAAAAAAATTTGAATGCCCCATAACTCCATCATAGACTGTGTCAACGCTACGAAGAAAAAAACTCTAAAAAAGTAAAATAAATATGCTGTGAAGAGGTGTACAAAAATATGACAGTTTCTTGACAAAGTTTAATGTTATCCTTACCATTCCGCATCAAACTTACAAGGAACAACTTTCATGATTTTTTTTAATTGCAGAAATGAAGGGTGACAAATTATGATACTCTGATTTTTTTCAGATTTTGTTGAATCCAGGAACTATTTTTAAAAATTATTGAAAGTGCGGCCACAATTAACCCCTGGAGGCGTCAATAGGCTTTTAGACCCTATCTTTTTTATTAAGGATCTAGGGAGGTCAACAGAGCTTGCAGAACTTTTAATAAGTTTTAAAAATAGTTAAGGGACTCGACATAGTTCATTGCTACATAATTTGATAACCTTTTTCTACAATAAAAAATTGGCATGCAGGTTTCCATTAGTTGTGCAAATGGAACTACAAATAAAGATTTGCAGTTAAAATATTTTAGTTAAATTTCAACACGCACTATAGGCTAAATTATCAGACTTACATGTATTTTTCTATGCGCTAGTTGATTGCTTGCATCATTTCATCACATACAAACATGTCGAGCAGTCTGTAAACATTATTCGATTTGGAGATATCAAGTCGTCTATCTGTTGCAAGTGGATCGACTGTGCAACGGAAATAATTACAATGAAGTCACTTTTTAGAAATAAACCCGGCAAACTTTCTTTTAAAATGTGAACTACGTGAATTTACTGAATGTTGATGATGACCATGCACTATGTGCATCTCAAGTGAATTTTTCTTAAAAAATAGCATAAAGCTCTCAATTTTGAAAGGGTTTAAATTTTTATAAGCTTTTTTTTATACATGCTGTGTACCTCCGTGCAAAGAAAAATGTCTATATTATTATTCACAGACTACTGATTATGGGAG
Source organism: Siphlonurus alternatus (assembly GCA_949825025.1). Taxonomy (NCBI): domain Eukaryota; kingdom Metazoa; phylum Arthropoda; class Insecta; order Ephemeroptera; family Siphlonuridae; genus Siphlonurus; species Siphlonurus alternatus. Next base: position 46,507,193 of record OX463788.1, on the reverse strand, counting down.
CATAAATATAAAGCATGCATGTTTCAATATTGGCAAGATTACCCTGCGCCGCTTATAGTCATGCAAAGGAAATTTGATAAGAGTGATAACACAACTGAGAGGAAAGTCCCCTAGGGAAAAAACTAAACAATTTCTTCTTGCATATAGTACAGCTCAAACAACCATCTCTACTTCAGAAATGTTGTAATACTTCTTTTTAACGGAGGGTCCATATAGGGCGTTATAACGAGTTTCGATAGATCTTGGCTACTGTGGCTAACTGTCAAGGCCTGTGACGAATCACGTGCTATCGTAACACAAAGGGTTCAGATCATAATTATCAATCAACCAATATAAATGATCCAATGGACATTTAAATATTTTATTCTATGTCTCAAAAGCGTTGAATGTGGCTTCAAAAGGTCTGCACTCTACTAATGGTTAATCGCATCAATTTCCTCTAGTTCAGTGATTTTGACACAGATTTAAACCAGTAAAGTAATTACAAATTACGTACGTTCCTATTACAGATTACATCCCGCAAAACAGACAAACACAGTCGGTTCGTATTTCCCGGTAATGCGAGTTTATATGAAAATATTTGTGACATTATTATGATTTATAGTGAAACATTTTTATAAATTCAAATTTTATTCCCATCCAAAATTTTCCTTTGATAATTTTTTCATATTAAATTTAAAATTATATATATAATATATTTTTATTCCGGTAATCACGGTGTGTGAAACGATTCTTCAAAGTAATGTGGGCATGGTTTGATAAATACTGAAACGCAGAAAAACGAAATCCTCTTACTGGCGTATATGAGATGAATTTAAGTAATAAATTCTTTATGTAATACATACGGATTTTTTCATTTTCTATATATGAATGAAATTTCTTTGGTATAGATTCTTCGAATTTTTGGTAACGTACAATGCCAAACTCGTATATATATAGGCAAAGATTGCTGCGTGACGCAGGTGATGTGCTGATATGTTCGTTCAGTTTTCTTTGCTTACTCTCTCTTCGATTCTCATCAATACTTAAACCAATCGTTGGGGCGCGCAGTATACAGTATAGCTGATCCGCGCAGTTGAAGTTCACAAGTAATCTTCCTACATCCAGCAGAGAAAATTTTCAACTATTGATTGCTTAATTATCAGATTTTTATAAGAAAGAAAACATTGTTTTCATTGTAAAATCATCTTAATATTTAAAACTATGATTAAAAGATGTTTTTTAGGTAAGGGGTAAGAAAAGGAAAAAAAACTAAATTTGTAATCAAATATTCTAAACTTGCTCAACTCATCATAAGAAATTGAAGTGATGTAGGGGCATTCACAAAGCCTTAAGGCCACATTTAAGGCTCAATAATTTAAGACCAAAAATTTTGGGTCTAAAAAACACGTCTAAAATCAAGCTTTATGATATATAAATTATATAAGAAACTATCGTATCGACGTACAAATAACTAATTGATAGAATTGATGGAGCTGATTGGTTACCACTATTATCAGTTATAGTCAAATACAAATCATTCTCTTGATTTCTATCTACTTAAAAACATTCTCCCAGAAAAAAAGTAACATTTCAACCCCATTAAAATTAATGAATATGAACAATAAACCTTTAATATACAGGGTGTCCACATAATCTTTAGACTTTTCAAAACCTAGTTACAACTGTTTTACATTTTTTAATGTTCACTTTATACACATCAAATTAAAAGCTCGGTATTTATCATTTCAAAAATGTGAACATAAAAAAAAAAAAACTATAAAAGGCGATTTTCTTTTTTAACCGTTAGAAGGCAAAAAGGTATAGCGTTTTGCACTATTTCTTGCAACGTTTTTTGGATAAGGTGTTCCCAGGCATCTGCATCAACCTTTTAGTCCCCCACCATGGGTCCCTAGGTCCCCTGACTTCACTTATTCAGAATTCTTCCTATGGGACTATGTGGTAGACACCGTATTCAAAATCCATGCAGTGCATGCGAGACGCGCTGGAGCTAAAGCATGCACATCATCGCAACGATTCAGTCCACCATCCACCATGCCTGCCTATGTATGGCGTGAGCTCGAGGAGGGACTGGATGTTTGCTGAGCCACCAATAGTGCTTATTTAGGGAAACCTTGTTGCATTTTGATTGAAAAAAAACAAAAACAACAACAACCATGAGAACTGATGCAAACAATATTCATATATGGTGGTGCAGTCGTGATTCTGAAAAAAATGCCCATTTTGCTTTCTAAAAAAGGAAAATCACCATTCAATTTTTTTCTTTTTAAAATTTTTTAAATGTTAAATTCAGAGCTTTAATTTGATGTAGACTCGTCGCCTCGGAAAATTTTCCACTTGTAGCCTTATTAATCATTCCGTGCGTTATTCTTACGGCCGGGGCACGGTGATTAACAACATGGTGATTAAACTGATTAACAAGGCTGCAAAGGGAAATTTTCTGAGACGACAACTCTACTTAAGGTGATTAAAAAATATGGAACAGTTGTGATTTGGGTTTGAAAAATCTAAAGATTATGCTATCACTCTGTATCTATATTGTAAGTGTAAAGAAAATACCATTAATCAATATGCATTATGCATTCACTATTTTATGTTTAGTTTATACATACATTTTTTTTTGTTATTAAAACAGCTGCTTAAATTCATTTAACGATATTAATTAAGTGTGTATAGTGCTTTTGTAAACTCAACTTAATGTGATATAATCCTTATATGATGCTTAGTTAATCTGGGTGGTGTTACGGGAGCATGGATTTTCTCATCAACGCCACCTCATGTTCAACACCTATCCTAACACTCGTCTCCTCCTCCTCTTCTCTCTCTCTCCTCTACTTTACTTTACTCATCCTACTTTTCTCATTCTATTGCTTCTCCTCTCCTTTCCTCAGCACTTGACCGCTTCGTTGAGCGTGGCCTGCTGTGACCACAACTACTTCTACTGTTCTCTCTCTCTGTGCCGTCTCGTGTTAACACTCAAGCAGCCACAACCGTCGTCACCACTTACCGCCCGTTTGCTTGCCACCCCGCCCCGCCCGACTAACAACGGCAGCTACAAAACAACGCTAACTAACAAAGTAACAACAGCTGAAGCTGCAGCTCCCATTAAACTGGCTCTGGTAGCAGCTTGTGTTGCTAGTTACGTTTAGCCTTTGCCATATATAGTACCCTATCAGCAGGTAATATGTATAAGGTACACATTTCAAAATTTATCGTTCGATGTGGCACACTAAAATACACAAGACGCACCAGAATTAGAAATCTAGAAGTCAGCTTCCATACAAAAAAAAAAAATAAATAAATAAATAAAAAAATAAAAAAATTAGAAAAATAGAAAAACATTTAAAGAAGAGCATTTTTTTTCCAAATTGACAAATCGTATAACCCATAATTTGTCACTCCCAAAATAATGGCAATAGCCTCAATTTATTGTTTGAACAGCACATCGATGCTATATTGATATCTAAATTTCATTAAATTTGAGCATAATTGTACGCATAAAGGAATAAATAAAATTTTTACCCTAAAGCAGACATTACAAGATGCAATTTTTCTAGTTAATACGTATACAATTTTTTCTTATAAATAAGAAAACTTTAATTGTGTATGGAGTTGAAATCTTCTTGTAAGGCAAAGCTGCATGTACAATTGTATCGTGTAATACACGTATAGGCTTAAATGAGAAGAGAACAAAATTACTTATTTCCATAAATGGGAAGTGTTTGTTCCAGTTTTATCTTAAATATTAGTACCCAAATTGAGTTCAACTGATTATTTATAAATTTATATTAATTTTAAATTAAATTTTGAACTAAAATAAATATTTTTTTTATTGTGTACTATCCATCTCTAGGTGCTTGTCAGCGTAACAAGCTAGCCGGGCTATGTTGTGTGCACAAACATAGCACGACAATTCACACAATGGACTATATAACACACACCTAGTGACGAGGCGCACCCCTTTGGATGCATACCGATGGACACAGCACTTTACAACTTTACGTCATCTACCTATGTATTAATGCTTCACAATAGCTGTAGAATTTAAATTGAATTTCACATTACATGTCCAAGGGATAACCAACAAAGAACTATAGTAATTCTATTGATTAAGACTGGTGGTAAAACTCATTAGTACAAATTGGTATAGCCATTTTATGGTTTGTAATGGATTTAAACAAAGTTTTGTATTTCCAATAACAGTTATAAAGTAGAAAACAAATAGGTTATCCTTTTTGGTTGAAACTTATAACTTTTATTAGAAATCATATAAGTTTGTATACATACACAGTAATTAATTAATTTTATATCTATAAATAGGTATTAGCAGAGATCTTATAGTGTAATGTAAGTTCTTTGGTATTACTTCGGTATAGAACTCATACATTCTTATTTGAAATCATACTATTTTCTACAAGATAATCTAAAATAATAATGTTCTACATCAACCAGCACCACAGTGAATTTGAAAATAAATTACAATAAATTAGTAATATTTTTCAATGGCACACTACATTTTAAGTTGAAGCTTATTTTTAATATAAGTATTTGAATTGTAATTATTTGGAAATACTGTGTGCATTAATCGTGCATAAATTTGAATGATTTTATTCTAAATTAAAGCTCAAATCGAAAGTAGAAAATCTAAGTGTGCACATTTGTTTCAGGCTTTGGTGCCAACATAATACATACATATAGAACCAATGTATGTATTAATATATGTAAATGGAAATACCAGTGAAATGGTAAGGAGCTAAAAATTAGTTTCTTAAAAAAATATAAATTCAATTTGCATGTATGTATATTTAGTATTTATGTACTCTGTGTCTAATGGTGTTAACTTGGGTATATATTTATAGGAAATTTTCTTTGTCCCTAATTGAAATTAAAACAAAATTTAGCAAATTAGGCATACAAGTTGGTGCATGTAGCACTTTGTATAATCTAATCTCTGGTGCTCGAAGATCTCGGTAGCAATTTGTGTGAGCCTAGCTTGTATATATATATATATATACTGTATAGCGTTATGGGAGTCGTCTCTTCGCAAAGTGGATTGTTGCTAGCAAGCCAGCAAACCATCCTTTCCTTTCGTTCTACGTAAGTATTATGAATTAATGATCAATTTATATGCATCAACTATAAGAGATGTTCTCAGAGGAACAATTGCAACTTTTATTCAGAGTATTCTACATGTTAGCAAAATATTTTCTTATAAATTTTAAATAAATTAATAAAAATAAAATTATAAGAAAATAAATAATTGTTAGTAGGTTAGTACTCTCTTAAAGCCTTTTTAGAGTGATATTTAAGAAATTGTTTGTGCTTTGTATGTTGTTCCTGGACGTATCTTTTACATACTGCATTATTTATACTTGTTAGTTGTTTAATATATGCATAAATGTAATTGGAATTGGTAAAATAAAATGAATTTGAATTGTTTGTGTGTGTTTTATTTAGTTATAAGACTATGATGTCAACAAATTTAGTATAATGGATTATAAATATAAATAATAAATAAACTAGAATGCAAAAATTCGATTTGGAAATATTTTTTGTATTAAAAGACTCGTCTCATGCAGTTTCAGTTGAAAAAGGTTTTTATTGTATCAAATAAAACAGTACAATAGAAATTCCCAATACCTAACAGTGCATATGCAACTTGTCCTACTTTTCAGTGTAGCGAGTTGCAGCTTTCAGAATCATCAGGGGCTGTTGTTCAGCGGACGTAACTAGCGCCTCCCGTCCGCCCGTTCTCTGCTACTGACTTCTACAAGGATGTAAGCTCACTTGAAGCATTTCCGATTGACAACGTACTACACAAAATTGTTACAAAACGTCAATACTAAACAAAGCAAAAAGCGCATCCTGCCCTGCAACGCGAGAGTTTAATTATTTTTAATTCTTTCTTTAATGTTAATAACGCATTTGATTCAATTTCAAAATATTTTATTAACAACAAAATGAAAATTCTTAAACAATAGTATGTATTCTAAAGAAAAAAATTATACGTATTATGTACATAAACACTATACCTATCTTCTTTTATTACATTTTTTTAAACGGAAGACAACGGAAGAATTTTTTTTACGTATAAACAAGTTTTCATGATATTTTTCTTTCCTTTTGTGTGTGTTAGTAAGCTATTGTTACAAGGAAAAAAAAGGTTGAAAAAAGTAGGTTCAAAGTTGTTATAACATAGATCAGTGTTTGGTGTGACGCTACGCGCGGCGTGGTGAACATAGCTAGCTAGTAACCCGTTATGCTGTTCAACCCCTATTAACCCGGCCACCCCTCGTGCCTTAGTAGTAGCAGCAGCAGTGAAGGCTAGTATCAGCGTTAGCTCTTCGTCGTGCCATTGTGAGCTGCAGCTGGAGGATGGTATACGGCAGGGAGGGAAGCCCCCCCCCCCCCCTTCCCACCTCCCGGCCACCACCTCCACCAGCGACGCTTCAATCCATTACTAAGCCTAGCTGAACCTCCAGACATCGATCTCCCGGCCCCTCGGCGACGCCACATAACGCCCTTCCCCATCCTCCTCCTGCTATAGTACGCCGGCGGACGGACACACCACCAAAACATGCAGACTGCGTGGTACCAAGCCTTGTAGCACTCACTTTCTCTCTCTCTGTGTTTTTATCACACTCGAATAAAATTGACTGTGATCATTGAAATGGATTTTTTTATCCTTGAAAATATACATCACGTGTTTATTTTATATTTTCATATTGCATTTTTTATTCTAATTTTTTTTCTATACTTTAAATGAGATGGTAGTAGAAGAAAATCAATTGTTATTTACTTTTGTTAATTTTATTCTTTGATCTGAAAATAACGAGTTTTATACTATAAATAAAGGATATATAAAAAAAGCGGTTGACACTTCTTCTTAAATCTCATTTCAAAAATAAATAATGGAATAGATCGAAGAACAATCAAAATGGTTGAATTTGATGACGAACAAAACCATTAATTCTATTAGATCTCATATTTTAACATATATAAGAAGAAAAACAAAAACAAACAAAAAAAACTTAAGCTTTTTCCTTTCCTGGAATAAAATTTTCTAAACTTTGACAAATGTTCAATGTTTCAATATAATTAAAACAACAACTTCAGACACACAACAAGTCGTATTTCAATGTTTGTTTTTATTCATTATTAATAATTTCAAATTAAAAGTTTATTCTTTTACTACAAAATGTGTTTTAATAAAATAAAACAACACAAAATAAAATAAAAGTTAACAACGTATTCATCATTCGTATATAATCTGTTTTTTTTTAAGGTTGATTTAAAAAAAAATAATAATAATAATAATAATAACAATGAGTTTCTTGAGAAGCAAACCATTCCCATAGGGTATAAAGCTCTGGTAAAGGAGTATTATGTGGAGCATTTAACAAAAGCTTATATGTCAGTATTCTTCCGTTTGACAATATATATAGGATCAAAAATAAAATAGTCTCAATATAGTTTTGTAGTAAGATTTTAAAACCTTGCAAAGTATGACAATAATATTTTATACTATTAGCTATTGGTATATAACTTTTTGTTGTAAAAGTTTAAAAAGTTTCAATCGCCCATTTAGCTATTAATCTAACTGCAAACATTTGATGCGATGTTATTTTACCGGTGCCATAAAAATATAATATACCGGTAACATATAATCAAGGGTTTAATAAAACTTTGGAATGAATTCAGAATAAATCACTGCAACATTAATAGTTTAATTAATTACAGTCCCTTATTTACAATAAAATTGCATTATAAATAATATTTAATAACACATATTTAATATTTTATATTTCCATAGCTTTTTTATTTTTGTACAATATAAATGTATATATATTGCTATGTTTGCTTAATTAATATATATTATTTTAATTATTATCATTATTATTATTATTATTACAGTATAATGTTTAGCTATTTTATTTCATGCGAAATTGCAAGTAACAATTTCGAAAACTTCATTTTAGTGTTGGCTTTAAATGTCAACATCGTGAGAATAGATTATGAAGTTTTTCCCATGCATATATTAATTTCATCGCATATAAAATGCTTATAATATCTTACAATGTAGAGGCAATATATAAACGCTATAAAACATGCAGGAGTCTTTCTGTCTTGAAACATAAAAATCATTGCTCATTGTCCTCATTGATCTATATTTTTGATGATTGAAAAAACAAAGCAACATTTCAATCATACTTCTTATTATGTTTTAAAAACAAAAACTAAGGAAGAAAGCATTAATATAATTGTATCATCATGCACACAAAACAAAATTTAGTCGTTCATTCTATAAAGTTGGTAATAAAATTCAAGTTAAAATTACTTCTATGCATGTAGAAATTTAATGTGGATTAATTTACGTTTAATTGGCAAATCAATTTTGATAATGTTTATTCAAGACGAGGCTAAGCATATGAAATTAATATTTAACAGTTATTATTTATTGTTATACACTTTCATGACCCCAAAGATAATGAGAAAGATTATGTCAAAATTACTTAGAAATAGTTGGCAATAAATGCATAAATGTTAACAGTTCTACAATAAATAACCAATGTCTTTAAAAAGTATATAAATTTCAAGGTTTCAGATAATTAGTTAAAACGTTTTTTCTTTCTATTATTATTATTTTGTTAAAGCCTTTTTGAAGTGAATTTTGTATTTATTGTGTATTATGTGTGATATTTGGACGTGTCTTATCCATGCATAATGGTTTATTTGTGGATGTTATTAATATATGTGTAAATGTACTTGGAATAAACCATAATGGCCCGTTTTTTTATGAGCTAAATCGAAAGAGGGTAAAAAATTATGCTGCTGTGATTTTTTTGCGAATTTTTTGCGACCTCAAACATCTTTAATTTAATTATTATAATTTTAATTTTCAGTAGTCCTTACCTGCTAGATATCCCTTACGTCATTACATTCTTTGACGCGATGTATAGCAGCTTCCGTTAGTGTTTTTTTAACAGGAAATCATGGAAATCATGGTGACGTCGTAATTCCCGACGTCACCTGGGCGCCGCGCCGTTTGAATTTGATTCGGCGAACTCAAATATGCCCGTAACTTTATTAGAATCAAAATGCAGTGTATACTATAGTCAGTGAGAACTTACTATAGTGTATACTTGTAATATTTGAGTAAATTTTGAACTTGATTTACTCAAAAGATTAGGAAATTATACGAACTAACCATTATTTATGGCTTACAACTCTGAAGTGATAGGAAATACCTTGAAATTAAAAAAAAAAAAAAAAAAAAAACGTACCTGCCCGACGATCGATGGACACCAATTTATCAAACAAAAATCAATGCACTTAAATTGCTCACTTTGACACTAAACATTCGTTGAAACTGTAATTTAAAATTTGCAAAAATCACTATTATGTTTCTTCATTAAAATTTTAGTATTATAAGCACTATATTAACGAGGAGAGAGAACATTCATGCAGTATAATAATAACAAACATTCTACGAAGTTTACCGTCATGGCTGCTTCGAAGCTCGAAGCTAAAATTTTTTGGTTTACATCATTTTTGAATAAAAAAGCTCGGTTAACTTGCTCATTCTTAAAGACTTTGTTCCACTATTATATTATCAGTTAAATATTAATCAATTTATGTCTTAAAAATAGACAAAAAACTTTTATTTATTGCGAAAATAACCTGTATGCATTGTTTTTATTTTCTCAGAACACTCAGCTGGCCCGAGCTGGCAGTCGCTGGCAGGGAGCTGGTCGGCGAGCCTATTTATTTCATAGCGATCTAGAATTTTTTTTTTTTTATTGGTCATTTTGTTACATAGATCAACCAAGGTTATTTTACATAACCTTATTGGTTGAAACAAGTTATTAAAAAGAATAATTCTTCAAGACCCTTATTATGTCTTTAAATTTAATCTTAATTTACAACAAAAAAAAATTTTTTTTCAAAGAAAATATATAGATGAAATTATTGACAAAATATTTTCCAGAAAGAAAAAAATTAACATTTTGAAACATTTCTTTCAACTTATTTAAATTATAATGATTTAAAGAAAACAAAAAAATTTGAGTACAATATGGTAATCAATTTTCCCTAAGACTCTAGAACAATGTAAGATCACCCTATTTGAGTATATGCAATATTTCACGAATTTTGCAAAAAATAAATCAAACAAAAAATAAACACATCTTCTTGATGTCCATTCCCTGAAACAAAACGACTTTAGAAATAAATCGATAATCATCTGTATGATTAGAAGTAAGAAACAGTAGCGCCACGGACCGCCCACGGATGTATAATATTTGTTAGTTACATGCATGATGCGTGGCAGAAATGAGAACTAAGAAGTAAGTCTCTTCTGATCAGGCAAATAATAATTATCGATTTATTCGCGATCGCTATAAAATAAAGAGAGACTCGCCCTAGGACTCGCCGACCCCAGCTGAGTGAAAAAAAATAAAAATGCATGCAAAGTTATATTTCCGCAATAAATAAGTTTGTTGACTTTGTTCTCTATTTTTAAGAAATAAATTATTAATATTTAACTGATAATATTATAATATAGTGAAACAATGTCTGTATTAAGGATGAGCAGGTTAACAGAGATTTTTTTATTCAAACATGATGTAAACCATAGATTTTTATATAACTTCGAAGACAGCCATAAACTTCGTAGAATATGTTTGTAATAAAATTATTACTGTATGTTAATTCTCTCTCCTGGTTAATGTAGTGCATGGTTATAATACTAAACTTTTAATGAAGAAACATAAAGTGATTTGTGCAAATATTAAATTACAGTTTCAACGAATGTTCAGTATCAAAGTGAGCAATTTAAGTGCATTGGTTGCTGTTTGAAAAATTGGTGTCAATCGATCGTGGCAGGTGTTTCGAGTGTTTTTCGAAGATTTCAAAGGTATTTCCTATCACTTCAGAGTTGTATGCCATAAATAATGGTTATAAGTTCGTATAATTTCCTAATCTTTTGAGTAAATCAAGTTCAAAATTTACTCAAATATTACAAATATATATACTGCATTGATTCTAATACATTTACGGGCATATTTGAGTACGCCGAATTAGATTCAAACGGCACGGCGCCCAGGTGCCACCGGGAATTACGTAATTTACCCATGATTACCTGTTAAAAAACACTGACGGAAGCTGCTATACATTGCGTCAAAGAATGTAATGACGTAAGGGATGTCCAGCAGGTAAGGACTACTAATTAAATTAAAGATGTTTGAAGTCGCAAAAAATTCGCAAAAAAATCGCAGCAGCATAATTTTTTACACTCTTTCGATTTAGCTAATAAAAAAAACGGTCCATTATGGTCTATTGGATTATAGACGAATCAAAATAATTTGGATTTGAATAGATGACTCGTGAAACTTATTCGACGAGAGACATTTAACATTACTCCACAGCGTATAGTGCATCAATATTTCATGCTCTGTTTTCAATTGACTGATAGTAGAAATACAAACTTATTATAAAAATTTACTTTAAATATAATTTGGGCGCGATTCACAAAAGGAGTTATCCAGGTTTCTGAGTATCACTAACCACGATTTAGGCTTTGATTGATTCATTGATTTAGGCTGGCCCTAACCGTGGTTAGTGAGAAAGCTGGATAACTCTTTCGTGAATCGCCTCCAATATATATATAATATATTATATATATATATATATATATATATTACGTACAGTAGACGTTTCAAAAGTTGCGTGCATTATCCATGCACGTTTGATTATGCTCATATGTTAGCGAATATGATCCTTCCAGACGTATAATGTCCTCGAAATCTGTTTCTAATCTCTACTAAAATGATTTCCCCAAAGACCGTACACCCTAGAGCAGTATTATGATTACATATATTGTGAACTAACGTAAGTTTCTCATGAACTCAAGTTATGCTTTAAGCACTTAGCTACGAGTAAACAGCTGAATTAAACATATCTTATTTGATTTGAGATATATACAAGCTTTATGTACTTAAATATTTATTCCAAATAATATACAAAATACTAACAGTATGAAAATTTATATTTAATATGTATACTGCTCAATATCAATACTCTGTGAATTTCAATAAAATTATGAAAAGCAATTTCATTACTCTGATCAAAACAAACGTAAATAACAATATTATGTCATTGTTTGTTTGCTTGTTTTTAAAAAAGGGTTGTAATTAATCTGTGGTACTAGGATTGAGGACTGAAACTATAGACGGATGTATCTGCATGATCTGCTGCATGAATATTTATAAAATATGTTCCCTCATGGCCACCGCTGCTACCGCTGTCAGTGTGCGACTTTTTTTGTTTTCGCTTGAGAACGTCGCTTCACAGTCCCAACGAGTTCGCCTCGTGCTAAATCAGGGTGCGGCGGGCGGGCGGGCGGGCTGTCGAGCGGCAGGGAGGGAGGCCAGGTATAGTGTGATCAAAGGCAAAAGCGAATCTATGCCCTGGAAAGTTAGGGGGGATAACAGGACAGATAAAAAACAGTATTGATGACCGACTGCATTAACCCAACATAACTTTATCAAAAGCGTTCACCGTAAACAAATTTTACACGTTTCTACGTCATATTGATTTAGACAAGAACTGTTGTCACACTTTGCTAGTTATATTAGTTGGCTCAGTTGGAATTTTTGTCCCTGGTCTTTGTATGTATATAATTTTATTACATATATTTTTTTTATTAATAAACTGGAAGTTTATTGTTTATTCTTTTTAAAAGTGCTAAAAATATAATTTTTAAAAAAACATTACAAAGTAGATTTTTTTTAATATGATTTAAAACGTAACAAAATCATAAAGTATAAATTATTTATAAAACAGTGAGCATATCAAAGGACACCATTTGATTATGTTTTATTAAGAATCCAATCACGTATGTTGCATGGTAGAGGGTACTATATAATTATTATATTATATAATATATATTATGTTACTCTATGAATTTTTCGTTTTTTTTTTTTTTTTTTAGTCCCGTGACTTTTTTTTTATTATTATTAAAAGTTCTGGATTCTGGAAGTTCTGTTGGCCCCCTTGGATCCTTAATAAAAAGAATAGGGCCTAAATTCCTATTAAAACCCCCAGGGGGCGTGGCCGCAATTTCCATATTTAAAAAAAAAAAAAAAAAGCTCCTGGACTCAAAAAATCTGAGTATCAGAGTATCTTCATTTGGCACCCTCTATTCATTTCTGCAATAAAAATATTTCATGCATTGAATTTTCGTTGCAATACTAAATAATTTTATTTAATATTACTTGAATCTTCAATTCTTGTTATTTAAGGTTTTGAGAATTTACAATTTCTATATATATATATATATATATATATACATATATATATTATATGCATGGTGTATATATTGTATACACTACTATATAATACAATCTATAAGCAAGTATGGTTGTATTTCTTACATTTAAACATGTTAGGGTGTATTATATGGCTTGGAAGGAAGGAAAACCTGGCAGTTGATTTAGTAGTCAACAGGATGTTAGCACGAGTGAAAGATGCCCCTTCTACGGCCACTGCTTATATGTATAATAATATACACTACTGCTGCTCCAGTTAGCTCTGCCTTTATATTTCTTGCACTACGCGCACTCTGATGACCTGCCTGAATTGAGACTGAGTGAATTCGTAGCTGCGTCTTAAATTCGATCATACACACTCCTCTCTGATCGTCCAGTTTCACCTTCACTTCTGCAATTTTTAATTGATAACACAAGTCATAATTAAAGAAATTTCATGAAAATGTAAAAAAAAAAAATGTTACTGACAGTTTTACTTTTGAATTTAAATTATTTAACAATTCAACAAGATACACACATGTGAATGTAAAAAAGGTTATAAAAAAGTAATGTAAATATAATAAAATTCAACAAAGAGTGCTACTCTTTTAAAATACGATCAATAGTTGTAAAATAGTTAATTGTAAATAGTCCATCTGTTATTTTATTTATAATTAATTTATGGAAAAGAGACGGGCACATTTTAAACGAAGAAACGTGAAAACCTTACAAACTTTTCGTTTTATGTTTGATATACTACAGTGAAAATATCATAAAAGAATTAAATCCGGTAATAAAAGAACTAGGCGCTGTCAGTTTCCTATAAAAAAAGTTCATTTGTTCATTCGCTTGAAGACAAAATTGTGAACAAAATACGGTGAATGTTTATATTAATGCCTCTTTATGGAATTAACTTTCTTATATAAGAAAATGTTCCACACGCCTTGAAATGATTTTCTGTGTGCTTATTTTTTTGGTGTAAGCCCTAAATTGGTTGAAATTAGTAAATATTAAGAATTAAAAATTGCAGCATGTCCTCTCCATTTTTCGGTTTGATTCGACCAGTCAGAATTTTTGTGATGTTCTACTGTGTTACCAGTCTATTCAAGTATTTCAACAAATAATTATTCCTTTGTCAAAGTCAAACAATGTATATTTTTTTATTTACTGTTATTTTTATAAGGCATTGTTGTTATAATAAATTAATGTTAAAAATTATTTACAATTTTTACTTTTAGACGTATTTGACAAAGGAAAATTGGTTTTGTTTTCGGCATTTTTATAACATTGGAATTCAGTGAAAACATTTTCTTGTCGAGAAAAATTACTGTTATGTTGGTACTCCTAGAATGTTGCATCATGGGTGGGTGTGGTGGGCCATGTTGCTTTTTAGTGAAAATGTCTTTAATTTTGCTACAAGAAAAAATTATTTTTATTATATAGGAAAGAGGCCATCCACCTCCAAATAAAGTACATATTTGTGATCAGGAAGGTTTCTTTTATCTACAAATGCAATTTACATCACAATATAGAAAGAGGCATTAATGTAAACATTCACCAAAAATATATTAAATGTATTATGTACAGAGATAATTAAATTATACAATATGAAGCTAACATAATTTTATAAACAAAATGAAATAATTTTATTTAAAAAAAATCCAGTGGAAATAGTTCATTCTTAGTACGAAAGTACACCTCCAGTCAGTGTCAGTCATAACGTTTCTTCTGCTTGATTGCTTGAAAAGACAGAAAGTTGAATATGTTTTACTTTCAAAAAAGCATATATTTCAAGACATGAAAAATTCCACCATAAACTGCGTGACGAGGAACGGTCCAGCTGTCTAGAGGTACGCACAAAACACCATTTGTCAAGAGCACGGATGAACGTCAATGCAATGTGCCAAGATGAAAACGTTATCACAGACAGCACGTCACTCGAAGCAAGCAAGGCTCAGCCATGTTGTAAAGCTGATAACAATATTTTTTGGACCAAGCCAAGATTTAGTTGGCTCCCCTCTATATATATACAAAAAGTAATTGAACACTTGAATGTTACTTTTCAACAATCTTTTCCTAATTGAATACTTCAAATTATTAATTTGCTACTAATATCAATTAAACTACAGGTGAGTCAAAGATCAAAGATGATTTGATTTTAGTAATACGTTTCAAATTTTTAATTAACGCTCCTCGTTAATCAATACATTTCACAGGGTAAAAAGAAGTATTTCTTCACTTCAAACTAGAGGGGTAGCACAATTAATATATCTGGTGATTAAATTTCCATCCCATTTGAAATGCTGTAGGTAAAAAAAAGTGGCAGTGCAATGATGCATGTGTTATTTAACCAAAGTATTTATAGCTTAGTACGAGAATATGATGATTAAGATAATGTTCCAATTTAAGGATGAAAATTGATTGAACTAAGTTAGTTCAAAAATATATATATTATTTATATTCAAGCTTCTTATTTCAAACTTCAAACTTATTGAAACTTCAATTTTAATTCCATCAAAAAGACAGCACGTATTATCTGCAGTTTTACTCGTGCAGATGTGAGGTTTTATAAAATATTAAAAGTTATATCCAAACAATTCTAAAAATAAACGTTCAAAAACAAATCTTGCATTTCTGCAATGGCAATATTAAAATTCGTTTGTATAGTTTTGATTTTGTGAAATTAAAATCCGCGCATAGAGAGTCTTGTTTAAAATTAGTAGGACATCATTTTACGCTTTTCACCAGTAAAATTGCTCTGTCCGGTCTGCCCCAATGTTTGTCTTTGCACATGACATGCATGTAAACTTTTTAAATAGAAATTTTTGCACGTAACTAAAAAAAATTGTGACGTATAGTACACACACAGTCTCTTATGATTTTTTTAATGGCCTTTTTCATTTTGAAAAGAAACAGCGTGTATTTGATACGTATACAACATGACGCTGATATCGTTAGAGAAAGTTTAACGCGAGATCATCAAAGCTATAATAGTACAGCCAAACATAAAAAAAAAAAAAAAAAAATGCACGCATGATATTCTTTCTCTTAAACCTGTAAACCATCCGTCATCGTAAAAGTCATTATAACAGTCATCGAAACACCTCGTGATTCATTTATTTTGTAGAAGAAGTTTTGAGTAATCCTCAATGATCATCCGGCTCAAAAAAAGCTAAGTCGGATTATATTTCTTCGCTCTTATTCTTTTTTATAATAAAAAGTTATGATGTGATGTGAATCAATCAATCTTCGTTTATATTATTATATAATATATATATGGTCATAGTGGCAATAAAATCAGTTGCAAAAATGCATTACACCTATAAATATAAATTCATTTATATAGTACAAATTTTTATTTTAAAATCCATAACTTAAAGAATGTATACACGAGATTTTGTAAAAACATGTGACAGTATATTGTATAAGAGCAAGGAACATTAATAAAGAACTAAATGTGTTTTAGTTATGAAATATCAAACACTGTATATTTTGCTTCAAAGCATATTACTTAATAAAGTTAAGCGAGAGGCGAGGGGAGAAAGAGAGAGGAGGGTTTTAGTTCATAATGGGATCTTTACTGTTATGTCGTATAGTCTTGTACGTCTGTAGGAATATATGGATGCATAAAATAGTGGCTTAAAATATAAATAATGGTTTTTCAATACGTATATAATATATATGTATATAATATTATATATACATTTTTTATTATATATATTTTTTAACGTTTCTTCGTCACAGCTTGTCAAAATACAAGCAACAACTTATTTTGTCCCGTGAATCAATCGGCTAGTGACAATTTCCGCCCCCCTCCCCCTTTTCCTCTCTCAACTAACGTGGTGCTTTGCAACGCACCACCACATTGCCACGAGAGAGTTTCAACGAGTGCGAGGGTGGGGATTGGGGGGTGTAGGGAAGAGGGATGCGAACGACAAGGAACTCGGCACCACAAATCATTCATCGTGCTGACAACCGGCCCTGCTCGCAACACACCTCATATTGCAAGCACATCAGGGTGCGTGAGAGAAAGACAGACGAGAAACATAAACAATATCATTCAAATTATGATTTAGCTATATATATATATATATATATATATATATATATATATATATATAGATATATTACTGTATATGCATATGTTTGTATTATTGCAATATAGCGGATACAAAAACAGCAATAACGGTATGAATTTAAAAGAGCTTTTCAAAATGTAATATTAAAAAATGGTTAACCTTTTTTTAGAGGTTGTATATAATATTCATCATTTTTATAATATTTATTTATGACTGAATTTTGCAGAAATCGATTTCCGGTATATATACGACGCACACGACACGTCTGAGGTCGAACCAGTATTGCTTTTGCTGGAGAGCAGTCATCGACTCGCATGAACGTTTCCACACATGTAAACTCTTCAATGTAAATTTTCGTCATTACTCTCTCATGCTCATTTTACACATTGTGACTGAAACAGCGAGGTTAAATAGTCTGATTTTATTCTTTTTTATAATGCTATACTATATTTTAAATTATGTATTTGTACTGTATATAATATACATATTAAATTTTTCCTATTTTTTAACTTCATTTGCAATATGCACACGTTTGTCGGTTCAAAGTTGTGTTCTATACACTCCACATAGAATGTTTAATTCTTTCTGCTCATTTGCATGAATCACAAGAGATGCGGTACATTTTATGCTCATGAGCTTATTTTATATTCTAAAAGGAAATATATATGTATCATGTAAGATTAAACCACAGTTTTACATTTATATATATTTTTTTTTATTTCAATGCAATTAGCAAACATTATAATTAATTCTTTTTATGTTTTAAATTTTCTTATAACCTTCATCGCAAGATTTTTTTTTTTTTTAATTTTGTAAATTGATTAGAAAGAAAAATGAAAAATTTTAAAATGAAAAGAAATAGTTTGAAGTCTTTGAACCAATCTCTTCTTACTATACAATAAATAGAATATGAATACTATGTATTATATATATATATATATATATATATATATATATATATATATATATATATATATATATATATATATATATATATATATATATATATATACATACTCTGTGTTACATTATATATGTGACATACATTTGGTCAATTTATTCATTTCACAAAAATCTTTCGAATAAAACTTTGTATAGATATGGAATTATTGTAGATTAAATTATTACATCAACACATAATATATCTAATTATATGTATAAACAATATGCAGTAGAATATTGTGTATAATTTACATATAGCTCCATTTACAGTATAACAGTTGTATAAAGTACATGATAGCATGTATTTTTAGTGTTGACCTAGAATTTGAATTAATATTATCATTTATTGTGACAAGTTAGTGAAAAGAACAAAGAACGAGGGTAAGAGGAATAACATTTACTTTAAACATATAGTACTTAATGTTGATTCAAAATTTTCAAATTCAAAATTCAAATTTTTTATTTGTCAATTTTCCAAGCATACAAACAAAAACATTATAAAATGCAGCACTTTGAATGAAGGGTTAGGGTTTGATGGGAGCTGGAACCAATTTATTTACTCTTAAAAACTTTTAAGTAAAAAAAAAAAAAATGTTAGTTAACCTTTATATAGCCTAAAGGTGTGTCATAACAGATTACAAAAATCGACCAGTCGAACCAAGTTGATGGCCTAATTAGGAGATGCTGAGAAATTGATGAAGTAGCGCATAATATACAGTTTATAATATTAGATCTTCTCTCTCGCGCGCACGTCTTCTCCTGTATGCTCACACTTAATCATGGCAAAGGATTCATCTACTTTTCCTTTAATTAATATGGATAATCCATCTCAATGTTGTTATTATTAAAGTTGTTTCATGTTAATAATTGCATTATACATTATACCTCTAATTAGACTTTGAAAGTCTTAGATATTATATTATTACCTATATATATATATATATATATATATATATATATATATATATATATATATATATATATATATATATATATATATATATTATATAATAGACTTAACTTGAAGGTGCAAGTTTAAGAGTCCTCCAATGTTGATGTTGATCATTAAATTGCCCTGGCTGCCTATATACCCTCCCTAAACTGAAGCTATTTTCTTAACTAACTTCTAACTACACAAACATAAAATAATATAAAGGAAGCTCTTTATTAACATATAATATACTGGTAAAGTATATTGAAAGTCGCATCAGGGCTTCTTGCAGCTTCTAATATATACTGCTGTTATATAAGAGCGCTGCAAAGATTCTTTCTCGAAGGTATTATTATACACAGCTAGGCAATATGTTATCAGCACTTTATGGTCCTTCTAAACATATTTCATTATGATATAGCTGACGTTTTCACTATACATATTTAAAAAATCAATAATGCAAAACAATTTTAAAGATTTCAAGTCTTTTGCAAAATTTTAAATTATTTTATAATAAGTAAATGAGAAGTGTCATGCATTAAAAATGTAATTAAAATTAGTATGTCATTTAATTGGTAAATTATTAATAAAGTTCATCAAAACTTAATTATAGTACGTAGGTATATTAAATTTGTCATAACATCATATTAATATTTAATATATATTATGTAATGTGAATTACAATTTTAGTTAACTATCGATTATTAATTAGATTATTTAGTGATGTATTTATTACACCGCTAGTTATAGCTTCGGTTCTGTTTATAATACTTGAATTAATACTAATAATAATGATTTTATTTCAATCGTTGGCTTTAAAGCATAGATCACGTCAGGATTGTTACATAGATTATACACAACAGGTACTTAAATCTAATTAATTAAAATTAATGAATTTTATGTAGCATTTTTGCTATTTTGGCTTATTTAATTGTTATAATGTTAAGTGTATGCATATTATATTATATTATATTATATTATATTATATTATATTATATTATATTATATTATATTATATTATATTATATTATATTATATTATATTATATTATATTATATTATATTATATTATATTATATTATATTATATTATATTATATTATATTATTTAGTTTATGTGTTAATGTTAAATTATTTTTCATGAAATAAAACATTAAACCAAAATCGGTTAAATTTTCGAGATATTCAGCATTTAAGATTAGTATTGTTTTAAATGGGGACTGTTGTTGTGGCTTTTAGTCAAATCAGCACCTTTTTCACACTAAAAAATTAATTACTCGAAGCCTACACCGTTTTTTTTAAACTATTAATTATTTTGTCCTTTATTTTATGGACTAAAAATATTTTCAAATTACCAGAAGAAAACACTGAGCAATGGTGACATATATTAATCCTTGAAATAATATAATATACTGTATAATTAAAACTGAACTTATCATGTCTGTTTTACTGATGTCATGTTATATAATATTAATTTTGATTTTTCAAACCAATCTTCTATGAAGTAGCTGTAAAGGGTTAATTGTATTGATTTCTTTAACAAAATGTTATTTTAGGTTCCTGTCTATTGCCACAATTTTTAAACATAACATTTTTATTTAAATTAAAGCAAATAAAAATAACTCGTGTGGCCGCCTAATTTGATTTGTATGTAGGGACACATATTTATGTTCAAATATCAATATAGGATATTTAAAAATTACAACTGAAAAGATTAAAACATTTTCCGACTGGTTATGAAATGCACCACAAAAATTTATGATACCAGAGAGTAGAAAGAGAGAGAGAGAGAGAGAGAAAGAGAGAGAGAGAGAGAGAGAGAGAGAGAGAGAGAGAGAGAGAGAGAGAGAGAGAGAGAGAGAGAGAGAAAAGGGAGAGAGAGAAGAGAGAAATTTTCATTCTTCCATGCAGAATGATTGGTTTAGTTCTGTGTATCCGATATTAAATGCTTATATGTCATTATATGATCGGACCACTTGATTGTACTATTGTCGATAATCAATCTTGCTTATTGTACTCTACACAGAGTGGCAATTTGGTTGTGCATGTAACGCTGCACATGACAGAAATCATGGTTATTGTGATTTGTATCGTGTTTGTATTTTGATTTGAAACATTAAATTTGACAAAAGTAGTCAATTTAATTTGATACTCCCTCCGGAAGTGGTTGAAATTACAAGCACTACGTTTACATGACGGTGTTTAATGCGTATTCGTTGACGACGGATAATGTTATTCTTATGAGGCGTCGTCAACGGATACGTATTAAACACCGTCATGTAAACGTAGTGCATGGTATGCAATTGCAAGGTTCGTATTTTAGTTTGAAAAGATTTTAGTTTGAAAAGATTTTCTGTAAGTGGACTGACCTGAATGCAAAAGTTTAATTGTTTTAATAAGGTCAGAAACCTCAAGTGGCAAATTATTAAAACTTAATTATTAGGACGTCATCAGACTATAGTAATGCAAGCAAAACATATCAATTATAACAAAATAGGATATTTAATAGACAACCTCTCTATGACAATGTATTAAGTGATTTGTATAACTTGGTATTCTAATTATTATTTTTGTGTGTGTGTGTTATTATTATTTTCTTTTTGTTGTTGGTGTTAACTAAAAAAATATATATAATAATAATAAGACAATTTCAACGGGTGAATAAACATGCTTACAGTGAATGGACTGCTCAGCAATCTTTTTCATTTGCCCCATGGGTTCTTTTTATTATTTTGACTGTACATTGTGATATATGTATGTTTGTGCCCATGAAAGAGATAATAAAGTAAAATTGTATCAAATGAAATTTGTATCATCCTTAACCTAACATATTTTTTCACTCATGATTCAGTAATAACTAATAAGCCTTATGTTAAAAAGCGGTTTTAGACAAACAACAGTGCAATATAACATTGAAAAAAATATATATAGAAATCTATAACTAAATATGTTTTTCATTCGAAATTCACAAATATATTCACCGCAGATGTTTGTGTTAAAAATTCATTTTTAAACAAACATGATAATAATTCAATTTCAAATCTGACATCAAATACGTTTTATGCATCATTGTTAGTCATCGCTATACTGTCATCAATACGCTCCCAAAACATCTGCAATTTCAAATTATAAGATGACATTTATTAGAAATTAGAAATATTTATTTGATCATTTGGCAGTATACAGTAATTAATTAAAATCACAATACAAACATAGATCTTGCATGTTAAACTATGTATAGTTTTTCAAACTATGTATTATATTTATAAATAGTAGTATTATAATTATTAATTGTGTAATTTTATTACACTTACGTGATTTTAACTGAACGTACATAGATATGTCAACTTTAAACTCCTATAAAGATTTTTCTCAGTGTACCTCAGCTGCATAACCGAATATTTCACACCTGAGTACCCAAAAGACGCATTTATCAGTACCCCTCCCCATTTCCCCCCAATTTCTGAGTCTATATATGCCACTCACAGACAGCAGCGCGTGTTACTTGCATTGTTTTCCACTTGAGTTTGCAAACAACAAACTTTTATAAAGTAGTAGGTAGTATAGCATGCGCGACACGAGCGCATGGGGAGATCGCGGCTTAGAAAACAAGTCGATATTGTCTATTCGTGTAGTATTAGGAGAATGAAGGATGGCATGCAGCAAATCATGACACGATACCTGCTGCATTTGCCTGCATCCTGCATCTATGGTTTAACTGAATAGCGCCAAACAAATAAAATATATTATCATGTGAACATTAATTTTAATATTCTGTACAACTATATAACATGTTTATTATTAATTAATAATTTTAATATTTAAATATTGAAAAATAAAATAAATAAAGCAATTTGTTAGTCATCGTTAAATACCTTTCAAGGGTAAGAATTTTACTGGTAAAGCTTAATCATATAATGTTTTTAATGATGCCCTTTTCATTAATCCGATCACGGGATATTTTTCAATTATTAAATTTTCAGACCAATTGACACAGTATTTAACTAACCGCTATCTTGTGATGCATGTTTAAAACGGTTAATCAGCACTGGATTTTGCAAAGGGAGAAAATTGTTCGCATATTATATATAATTTGATGAGTGCACGTATATTGGAATACGTTACATTTGAATACATTAGCTTTTAGCTCACACATTGAGCACTGGGTCCAATCATGTCAAATTTGAGAGATAATTGATGGCAACCGACCATCGTGGCGGAGGTTTACAAGTGCTCTTCGTTTAATTAGTCAAATAGAAAACGACATGAAGTTAAAAAAAATTATCATAAAAAATCAGTTTACCTCTCCTTATATGCCGGTTATTGGCATATAAAAGAGTGGACCTTAATTGAGCTTTAAATCTCGTTAACACTTCCTTTACCGTTCTTAACATTCCGCAATACCACATAATATATAAATAGGCCAGCAGTAAAATAATAATTACTTTGTTATTATTTGAAACACTAGTATAGGTCTGTTCGTAAACCCTGTTCGGTGTACTCTGAGCAAGTTTACGAACAAAAATCGTGACGTCATTTGCACTGCACTCCCTACCCCACCCTCTGAGCTGGTGTAAGAAAGTGGTGTAAGAGTGTACACCGAGCAGGGTTTACGAACAGACCTAATGTTGCAATATTTTACTTTTGTTGTTACTTTTTGTATTATATTGATTAGACTAACATGAATAGGCTAGTGATCATCGTAATTAGAAAAATAATTACAGTTTCTCAAACGTATTCCGCGTGTTTTTTTTTAGGGATACCCCTATGAGCTTAATTGAAGCTCGAGGCGGGGAAATGGATAGAGATAAAAGGGAGATAAAAGATGGTGGCCACTGTCACGCGTCCCAGCATTTGTTGAGATGAGACTGAGGGGATGAGGGAACTGTTGAAAATTTCAGTCAGGACGGATACCTCTTATATATATTTCTTTTTGTTAATATCAATAAATTAAAGTGATGTGCCTGGAGAAGTATTCACACACAAGTGCATCTCTGCACTGGGTGGAAAACATCTTATGCACGCCACCATTTCCAGCTTGATTTTTTTTTTTTTTTCAATTTAACATCCAATTTGATACTTATGATACAATATGATACTTATTTTACCTGCAAACAAGAATAATGCTGTATGCTCTATATTGATACTTGGAAACATAAGGTAAACGTATGGAGAAATATTACCAAATAGTACGTCATTTGTATGTAAATATATCAATTGACTTAACTTTTACTTCGATTTACACATACATAATAATTAAGTAGGATACAAAACTTTTTTTATATTGTGAAAGTTGTTCTCAATTAAAATTTCACTAATATATATTTTTGAGTAAGTATATAAGCAATGCTGTAATAAATTGAAACAAAGCCATGATACTATTTATTGGATTACGTCATAAATTTGCTTAAGTAGTAATCTGTTATCTTTATTTCGCAAATAATATTTCCATATTTTATTTTAATTTGTTATATTTTCCTGTCTAAATATTTGCCAATATTTTTTTAAAATACAATAAATAAAATTAATATTTAATGATGATAGTAAAAGATTAGATTCTTTTCTTTTTATATTTATTTTTATTTTTTGTTCTGAATATTTGATAAGCATTTATTTGCAAGCAGCTTGTATATAGGTGGAATAGAATTTAAGGCTTTCACCTCGCATGGCAATAAAGTATTGTAAAGAGAATCAACGAGGGAAAGGGAGGAAGAGAGCGTGGGCGGTAGCAGCAAGCAGGGTAGCTTAGTTAGGTACACTTGGTTTTGGTTAAGTAGACCCTCCTGCATGGTTCACAAACGTTTGAGTTTGAGAGAGAAAAGAGAAGAGGCAAGGTAGGGATTGGAAGGGGGGGGGGTAAAATGTGAAGTCACTGGAGGACTACAAGCCAAACTTGTGACGTCATTTGATAATAATATGAAAGTATGGGAACTCGTTACCCTAAGTATTCAAGAGTTCAGAGAAGAGTTGGCCTGTCAAACAGTTAAGTAAGTCCTGCACATCTATATATGAGTCTAGAGCCAATCAGCGCATCGTCACGCACCACACTTTCTATACCATAGTCTACAGAGTTCACAACTTCTTTGGAATAAATTTCAACTTAGATGTCCTTTGAAAAGGAACTGATTTATGCAAACTACATTTCATGGGCTATAGTATTGTTGGATGAGAATTTTCCATTGCTACCTTCAATCGTTTCCCCTTGCAATGATGCAGGCAAAGAAAGAAAGAAGACCTATATATGCCAAGCTTGAGTATTCAAGGTGTTGCCACAAGCATGCTTTGAGTTTTGTATGCCGGCTTAAGAGAGGTGAACTTACTAAGTAAAGTGCTCTAGGCTCTAAGTATAGTAGTGGAAATGTATGCAAAGAAGAAAAAGTAAACAAGCCGTATCAAAAGACAGCAAAGTGCCTCAGAGACTATTATATAGTCAATATATTATATGCATCAGATTCATCAGGAAGGGATTTTGTTTGCTACCTACCGCATCCTATTAAATTTCAAATTAAAGCTTCATTTCTATTTTTTTATTATTATTTTCATCCCTCGTTCGGAATAATGAGCTATCTGCTTACAACGATTTTGGTGCAATAATGAGCTATCTGCTATTTCAGGTGAACGCAATTATAAGCTGTAAATCAGTATAAAGTTGTGATACAGCTAAAGATGCTAAAAGGGAATAAAAGCAAAAAGAATCCCCAAATGGTTAACTGTTTTCACAATGTTATATTCTGTTCAAGTTAAATACAGGGAGTCATATAGGTGTGGCTTTTAACGTTGAATATAAAATAATTTTTAAAAATCTTAATTAAGTTGGAATTTGTGCAAGACTGAATAATATATGAGACTTTAAAGCAGCAGCAAGCTGGCGAACATAGTAAAATATTCATACAATATTGAGAGAAGAATTCATTAAGTTTGTGTATAATAAGGTTCTACAATATAACGGTATAATAGATTACTACATTAATTAAACATGTAAATACGTGATACTAATCTACTTTTCTATTTTTAATAGTTGAAATTTATTATAATTGCCCGTCTCTTAACGTCAATTTCATAATTAACACAATATATAACGGCAGACGTATTTATGTATAGATATGCAGGAATGAAAAAATGCAGAGCTTTGCAGAATAACTGCTCCGATAATGTATCAGCGCTTGGTCATAAAACTCGTCAAGATTTGGACAGAACTAGCGGTTAATTATTGATTTGCAATGTGTGTAACTTGTATAACTTATTTTAATATCAAAAGTTTAAAATTTAGCATTTGCATACACCTCATATCAAGACAGCCTGCTCGGACTGTGAGAGTTGAGAGTTGTTATTCAAAAGCCGTAAACAGATAACCTAATTTCTGTAGCTAATCAGAAGCTTGCATTCGCTACATATATATACCATTTTGCAGGAATTGAATTAAATTTAAGTTATATTGGCTTTTAGGGAACTCCCACACAGCCAGCTAAAATAAAAAGAAAACAGTGCTTGCTTATAAATGATTGATAAAGTAAAGCTTTAATATGGGTATATATAAAGAAACAGCAATTTAGTGATTTTGCATGCTAAAGCCAGGTAAGGATTTGAAAGGAACACATGCACCAATCTTCTGCCAGCGAGGCCTTTTTGCAGGTTAATATAAGGTTGACAGCTGTTTTCAGCTTCAGTCTTTTATGGTGGAATCTCAATTTTCTCAAATATTATCTCAAATAATAGATTAATAATTAAATAAGTTAACAAAAATTTAAATAATTTAATTTATGATCTTAAATTTTTTGGGGAGGGCTAGATTCATCTTCTCCAAAATTGCAAATCTGCGTCTCTTTGTTTCTAGTAGCAACTTCAGCAAATCAGGTTATTTTACAACTAAAAGATTAAATTTAAAGATTTTTATTAAAAAAAATTATAAAAGGCATGCATCGTTATTATAGTATTTTCTTTAATACAGTAAATAAAATTTGCTGTCATTGACAAACCAAGTTTAATGGTCGAAGAGACATTTTACAAAGGAAGAAAATGTATCACGCAAGTAGAAATGCATCCCGCTCAAATGTTGGCGGATGCGCGGTCAGTACGATCTAGGGTTGGTGAGATTGACTGCACTGGCGGGCGGGCGGGAGAGCGGTAAACGACCCAGCAGGAAGAGCTTCGGAACGGTTACTGTCTGACTTGTATGTGCTAAAAAAAAAAATAATAAAATGAGAGATTTCTATATATGTTGATGGTGCTGTGGATTGCATGATACTGTACACTTTAAATTGACCAGAAAAATCTAGCTATATATTTTTTCATTTCTTCTTCGTCTTCTTTTCTTCTACTTCACTGTGTTATTAGGAGCATTTCCCATGGGTATAATTCTGAGGAAATATTGTCCACTTTAGTACAGCTGCACATGGCTCCCACCTCAATTTACCGATCTCTTTCTCTATCGCTCTTCCTCCCCCACCTCTCTCTCTCTCTCTCTCTCTCTCTCTCTCTCTCTCTCTCTCTCTCTCTCTCTCTCGCATTCCTTCCAAGCAAGTACAGTGGTCTCCAAAGGAAGGTATAGATATATATGGAGTTGCTGCTTGCTTACTCAGCATTATGAGAAAATAAATATTATATATAGTAAAAAAATTCCTCACCAATACCAACACAAATCATTATAATTGTTTTTATTGCTTTGTTATAAATATATTTTATATCTAATCTTTGAACTTTTTTTAAAGCAATAAGTCTATATAACAAAGGTTAATTAAATTACCACATAGACTGAGTATTAACTCATCTAAATTTATTTTGGTCTTATTATTAATGTACAGCTCTAATTCTATAAGTTTACAAACTTGTAAAAAAAAAAAATAAAAAAAATACATTACTTCTCAAGTCATGGTATCAGCTTACATTTATTGGCCAATTAACAACCACAACTTTTCAACAGAATTATAATTTCTGTAAAGGAGCAAATTGGCAAAAGAGATATTAACTGGAAGAATTTATAGCATGTTAATACAGACCTAGTATAAAATATATATATTTTAAAACCAGGATCTAATAATAATAAGAAAAAGTTTTTTATCTCTTTTAAACTTTAAAAACAATTTTCTAAAAGAGTTCGTTCTTGGTAGCTGATAGAAAATTTCTGACTGACCTATTACAAACTTTAATAAATGTGAATAAAAATTAGTAACTAATACAACACCTCTAAAATTTTTATGTTTACTTTTTTTTTAAATAAAAAAACTCAAAAAAAAGTAATATTATTCATTTTGTACATTTGCATGTCCGTAAATAATAATAATAATAATAATAAAAAGAAAATCAGTGTTCCTTTGAAAAAATAACTTTTATTTGTTTTACAATATTATATAAGTTGTTTTTTTAAATGTTTTTAAAGATTCAGTCAGTAGTTAGTAGTTGTGTAGCAGCTCAACTCAATTTATTCAAAAGTTTTATTAAGGGAGGGAAAGTGTGATGATTCGTTTGGAAAATATAGCATGCGACGCAGCAACAGCAACATTTATGAAGGGGTAAGTGTTGGGAAATTCACGCTGAGCGTTCATTAGCTTGTTTGCTTTTGCCAGCAATCACATTTACCTTGCTAATATATCGTCATCGTCGTCGGTGGGCGATGTCGGAAGTTGCGCCGGGGGCCAGCCAGTGAGTATATACCGACATCATAAAAAAATAAATAAAATAAAAGTAAATAAAAAAGCGTTGCAGATATTAAGTATTATACACAAAAATATACACATTGTATTATACATATTATATATTAAATTTATAAAGCAAAAGTTCAAATCATCAAGCAGCAATATCATTATTAGTAATTAGTATCATAACAAACATGTCAGCTGTCAGCTTAATACAGCTTAAACGCAAAACATGATATGTTGGATTTGTGACCTTTTAAATTAAGTCAAAATAATTTCGTTTAATTTACACAACACTGCATTATTAGCAAAATGGTGATGGCTGATAAATGATAATTAAAGTCATAACTTGGATGGCAAAAATATAAATGCGATTGGGGCTCTTTATTGCATGCAAATCAACTCAAAATTCCATGTCATTTAACCCATTTGAATAATTTTTTATTATTACTATAGAGGCAATATTCTTAAACAATGAATAAATTACAATTTTTTCACTCGATTCTCTTAAGTACAGTCGCAGTCAAAATTAGTGGGATAGTGTGGACGAGCTGCATCACCTCTTTATATATGAAGTACTTTGTTAAACGATTGGATGTATTAAGGTCAATAGAGTATCGACCTCAAATTTTTTTATTGCAAAAATACATAGAGCGTGCAAAGTTATGCTACCCTGTTTTTTTCAGATTTTTTAGAGCCCGGGAATTATTTTTAAAAAATTATTGAAAGTTCTTTTTGTGACGTCACGAGGCGCCGCTCCTTAAGAAAAAGATAGGACTTACCGCCTCGTGATGTCTCAAAAAGGACTTTCAATAATTTTTTAAAAATAGTTCCCAGGCTCTAAAAAATCTGAAAAAAAATCAAGGTATAGGATAACTTTGCACCCTCTATCCATTTCTGAAAAAAAAAAAAAATTGAGGTCATTTAATGAATCATGGACTCTGAATAGCGCAGATGTATATAATTATTAATTTAATTAATTATGTAATATTATAATGATTATTATGTAATATTATAATGGTTCATACAAAACTTTATCATGATGTAGACTTTCTTTTCTGCTTGTCAATAGAAGTTTTTACTCTGTTAAAATGAGGTTTAAAGAATAAATTGAATGGCATTTTTATGTACTCTCAGATTGACAAATTGGGTAAGTTAAATTTGCTACAATCTCCGTATTTAAATAAATTAGAAGTTATAAATTATTTCTCATTAAGTCCTCCATGTGTATGCATGTACGACGTATTTTTTGTTGCGTCCTTAAAGCGTCTTTGTTTTCATGTACCCCTTGAATTTATCTAGCACAGCTTATTGTTTCCTTCATTAATATTTTAGTGCGGCATAAGTGTGCAGAAGCTCTGTTCTTTTTTTTTTTTTAATAAATATTAAAATGGAGGCAACAATACAATTTTTTTTCTTTGCAAATTATTACAAAAATTTTGCATTTTTTTTATAATAGCTGTATTTTTTTGAAATTAATAATGCATAAGTTAGAAATAATTTTTTGTATTCAGATTTTATTTTTTTATGCTTTCTTTGCTTATTTAAATACCTAACTAACACTTTAATTACTTATTTATACATTTTTTTTTTTCATTTTCAAGACATCTTTATTCAGAGTACTCAAAATAAAATATAAAAGCTGTAAGTAATTATTTGTTTTATTTTTAAAATGCTTTTTACTACTTATTTTATTTTATTTTATTTTATTTTATCTACTTTTTTTATATTCCTCTTCATACTGTATACTGTATCATACACTGTAAATTTAATATAGTTTAAGATTTTTTTATTTCTGTTTGTATTCATATTAGCACCAAAAAATAAACTCAGAGAAATGACAGTTCATGTGTGTGTTTCACTATATATATATGCAAAAAAAATGAAAAAAATAGTTTTTTTTTCGTGGAAACCAGAGGTACAAAAAAAACATGCTTTTAGCCGTCTCAAATTGCAAAAAACACAGAATTTCTTTCATCCTTTAGTATTCGCATATAATTTATTAAAGCTTATTTCTTCATACATTAATAAACATTGCACTTACACGATTGCTGTTAAAAAGATCAAACAGTAATAAAATATTGTAATAATAACTATTGGATAATCATATCTTGGCCTAAAACTTGATCAGAGAGTAAAATTTATTTTCAATTTACATTTTATTCATACAATGAAAGCGAGCAGAGCAGAAAACTCAGAGTCAAGAAGTGCACTATAGCACTCATATTAGTAAAGTATCGTTTCTTGGTGCAAAGGATCTGTAACATGATATATCCGAATCCGAGCTTTCGAGTAGTATATTGATTCCGTTGTGCATGCAGTGAAGACGCATTTATATATCACATATCACCAAAGTAGATTATGTCTTCATTGTCTTCCGTGGATAACATGCATTATATATTATAGAGATGGTTAGTATACCTTATAACTATCAATACTATCGAGTTAATATAATGTAGTACAGTACTGTACGTATAAAGTTTTAGAATGTGAGTACTGAAATCTTAGCTGATGGTGATGCTTATTCATAATGTAAATTTATGCATGTAATAATATTTTATGTAAAAAAATGTAACTATCATGTGTGAATGTCAACTCAAACTTTTTTAAGAAATTCAAATTTCAAATTTTTTTTTTTTTTATTTGTCAATTTCCACACATACAAGTACAAACACTGAAATGCAAGCACTTTGAATGAGAAGGTTTGACACGTCGACAAAAAAGAATATAGTATTATTAGAATTTACATGGTAAGTATAATAAGAATAAGCCTCCATAATTTAAAAACAACAATCAGTTAGCAACGATCTCACATATTTTTTAAATTTTAAAATTACTGTAATTTGAAATTTGTTTGACACAATATAGGTATAGCTTAATTATTATACCATCTAATACACATTGCGAGGGGGTCTTTATTACAAAGTTTGAGCCTGCATATTGAAGGGGTTATTGTTAAATTTTTTTCCTAACTAGTATGATAGTTGTAATTTTTTGGTAACATTATAATATTCTTCATATTACTTTGTAACAAAACATACACATTCTAAGATAAACTGGCAAGGTAGGGGTAATATATTCCCTCTTCTGTGAATTTCGTAGTACAAGTTTCGAACATTTTAATGTATAAATAGTTCTAATTGCTTTCTTCTGCAATATAAAAATATATTCGGAGTCTACAGAATTACCTCAGAATATTGTACCATATCTCATATAATTATATGTGAATGAAAATTTGCACAATGTAAAGTCATTAAACATTAAACTAGCATATTGATACATTAATTAAAATAAAAATATATGAATAGTTTTTTTTTTATCTCGAGCGTACTTTTTAAATGACACTACACTTGTTCATGATTGAATAAAGTTATAATTGCAATCTATCAATGTAAATTGTCATATAATTATAAACTATACATATTAATTAATTTACAATTTTATATCTAGAATTATTATATAGAGGTTTCATTTTCAGTTGCGTGTACATGAAGTACTTTTTAGAGTGTATCAGGGGTATTAAATGAAAAGTTCAAGGATTGTTTATCTCTGTTATAAATAATTAACTAGTATGTTACATGCAGGGCTTATACCTAGTGTTGCTAAGAAATTAGAATTTCAGTTGTGATGCTTTTTACTTACACGAAATGTTCCCACCGGATGTGCAATATTCATTCTTACCTTCCTGTTGGCAGTCTGGAACTTCACATAGTTGATCATATTAATAGCAACCTGCCTACTTTGGAATAAAAATTTATGTAGAAGAGACAACAAAATTGAACCTCCGCATTAAGTACTTCGTTCACCTGTTAAGTGGATTAATTAAATAGTATCTCTATTATTAAACGTCATTTGGCTGCCTTATGGGTATATTACAACCACGTACTTTTAAGTTATTTTAACATAGCAAACTAAAGCACTTTTAAAATATTCACCTGGTCAGATTCAGATTCAAAAGACTAAATCATCTCGTTTTAAAGTCAGGCAATTTGTTCAGCATCAAACTGGAGTACGTTTCATGTACAGAGAACAAGATGGAATTTTCTTAAGCTTATTTACGAGGCAATTTCCTCTACTTGTATAACAATTAATGTAATTTGCTCAGTTTTGTTGCTAATCTCAAGGCCAGATTATTTGTTAATTTATTAAAATGGACTCTTTAAAACTGCTTTAGTGTATGTAAAACTGATATAATTATATATTATAATGTAATTATTCAATGTATTAATGCAAAGTGCACGTGTAGAACTTGATTTTATGTCCATAAACATTCGTGGAGATTCACATGATTGCACATTTCACTTTATGAAGAGAGGAATTATGGTACACTCCTCGACTCTGAAAAGTTCCCTTTACAGTCTTGTTAACCGCCATGTCCTGTGAATACATCACAATTGTAATTAACAAGATTGCAAAAAAAAAAAAAAAAAAAAAAAAAAAAAAAAAAAAAAAAAAAAGGCGAAGAATGTACACTCCTCGCCTCTGAAAAGTTCCCTCCTGCAGCCTTGTTATTAATCACCGTGCCCTGTGTTATCCTTACGGGACATGGAGATTAACAAGGCTGCAGAAAGGAACTTTTCAGAGGCGTAAAGTGTACATACTTATTGGTTCAAATTCATATTGCTATTCGTTATGAAGCAACTGTTGTCAAGGCCAAGAGTCCTCCTTCACCAGATGTGATATTTATTTCATTGCATGCAACGTTCAAAACGATAGCCGTGGCTTGAACTTTCATTATTTCCTGCGAGCGCCATATTTTAAGATGCATTTTGTGCTACAATAAATTTATATTGATAAGAATGATTGAAACCTTTACCACACATTCTGCTCGATTAGATAAAATATATATAGAAACTGTATATAATTAATTATTCAATACTTACAATAATTGTGTTTAACATTTTGGATTTGTAACCACATGCATTTTTTTTCCAATAAAAGTAAGACAATTTTGTTAAAAGCGAGATAAAAAATAAAATATTGGGGTCGTGTTTTGTTGAAACTGTATATTATATTTTACAGATAGTTATTATATATACATATTTTTATTCAAAAATATAATGCAGTGAATGTAATAAATATCATATACGTTGCATGGTTACTCATCATGCGATCTTATCATCATAATGTGACGTTGCAGTGTTTTTAATCCCCACCTAATCATGGATATGCTCCTATAAAGATTGAATCTAGAAAAACAAAAGTTGTATATATTTTTTTTCTATATAGAAAGAAAATTATATTAGTAAATTAGATCATACATAATATAATATGCAGATAGTTCTTTTGTCGTAGTTCTGGTTGCATATCTACAAAGCGTATTATATATTTACAAGGACGCAAATTGAAGTATTTTTTTTATAATGAAAAGAGTGTACCATTGTACTACAACATAATAAGATTACCAAGGTTTTATAGATGAATAAAAAACCTGTATACTAAATCTAGTATCTTCACAATATAAAATATAAAAAGTACTTGCAATCAAGAGCTATAATAATGAGATCAAAGTTCAAAGTCTGAAAAATCATTGCAAAAGTTGCTGTTTCCTTTTATTAGCTGTAAATCGTATATATTTTGGAAGTATGGCATGTTGGGGACACTCACGCCGCAACTCGAGTGGTCGGGCGTGCAAGCAAGTGCTGTTGAGCAGCGATGTTGTATAGCACAGTAGCAGCCTCTCTCTGTAATGTCGTTGCTACTAGGGTAGGCAGGCGGGGGGCGGGACTCAGTGGCTGCAAGTGACACCTGTTAACCGAGATGCCCATGGGCTGGGGCGCTCAGGCGATAACATGCAAATAATGGATGAATATTCTAGTTGTATAGCTGCAAGCTATAGTAACACAAACTTGACTACTGTAGCATGCTTAGATACATAATTATATGAGTTGATATTTAACTGTGTAACATTTTTAGATTAAGTGACAATACTTTTTATGATTGAAATATATATATATATATATATATATATATATATATATATATATATTTATATATATATACATATATATATTATATTTTATTGATAATTTTTATGTTATGTAATAATTGTTATAGACTTCATCCATGTGAATGGTTTTATTTATTATACGTATAATGCTAATTTCAAGGAGAAAAGATGAGAGGATGGCTTACTCTAATGCAGGTGTGACGTAAGCATGAGTCACTGTAATATTTGCTAAATGAATGGTGTACATGGCAGCTTGTGGTTACGACAAGAAAAGACTGAATTCAATTCCGTTGGTTCTTATCAAAATCAAGTAGATCCACTTCAAAATACTTTATACTTTGCTCACTGTTTTGATCATTTCTAGAAGTGCTCAAAGCAAAATGAAAAATTATAATTGGAAATTAATCCGTATTATAGTAATAAATAATAAAACAAAGTAATAATGTAAATTTTATAACATTTTAAGTATATAAATTTTTTAATTAATTGATAAAACTACAAATTAACATTAGCATGTGTGTAGTATTTTTTTAAAAACATTTCTTTGTGTACTATTCAAGTCATATTGAAAAATACGATTTTGTCACACAGCAAAGCCCGAAATAAAACTTCTCGTCGGGGTTTGCTTTTTTCCGATTTGAGCACTTCTAGAAATGATCGAATTTAAATGAGCAAATACCGAAATAAAACTTCTCGTCGGGGTTTTGCTTTTTTCGATTTGAGCACTTCCAGAAATGATAAAATTTAAATGTGCAAAGCCCGAAATATTTGCTAATTTCGGGCTTTGCTCAAATCGCTAGGGACACACCTAGATGTGCGCATTTTTTTCGGGCTTTGCACACACATACACATGAATAAACATTTAAAAAAAAGAACAGTTTGTTATCATAGTAGTATAATATCCTTGATGAGAGAAATGGATGTACTAAATTTCGATAATAAAATTGCAGCATATTCACGGACCTAGAAAAGCTTATTCCGTAAGATTATCGTTATTACTAAATTTACATGGGTTTTGTACAGTACAACGTGATCTTAACATATTTGCCGTGAAATCAATTCAATAACCAGTCATTCTCCGAAAAGAACATGGCGCGTGAAGATGAAAGATTCAACAGGAAATGTTAATTATCTGCCTTAAAAATCTTAAAATATTGCCTAATGTAAATCCACTTTATAATAATTTAAGTTCTGAAGAGTGATGAAGGAGTCCCAAGTTTCCTTTACAAATATGCGCTTGCAATGGGAATAATCAAAAGTAATATTTTTACCTAAAATCTTGTGAAAGAATGTTTCTCTATTTAACTAGCTGGAATTTGTAATTTGTTGGAATTTATTTTTATAATATATTAGGGGCTTACGTCGATGTGTGTAGCAGTGCAATCTTAATGTAAATGTAAACTGATGTGTGAGGTGAAATTTATATTTCAGGATAGGAAAAAAAGCGCGTAAAAATGCATATTTCCAAGGAGGTAAGAGAGCCATCCAATTAATTTCAATATTCTTGCTTACTTGTTAGAACGCTAGCAAAGAGAACTGCAGCAAAAAGTACTGTTCTCATGCAGGTGTATACTCTTTGTGATTTTACAATGAACATGAAAGGAGAAATAGTATTGTACAGAATTTAGACAAACTTTAATACAAAATAGAAAGACTTCTTACATAAATAGATTTGCTGTCAACAGTCTGGCATGTTATTGGATATATACCAAGTGATGTTCTCTTGTTCTTTCAACAATGCTACTATATTTTGAATATTGTTACTGCTATGAAAACTCTGTAAATTGATATTGCTAACCTGGAGCGGCAAGTGTATTTATGGTATTGTTGGAGTGTCTGGCACCTTGAGTGCTTTGTTTTGTGTTCTATCTTTAGTTCATGTATTATTACGTATTAAGTTCAAGTTTGATGAATTGACTCTTGAAGAATATGTCACATTAATAACACCAGACAGTGAACTTTCGTGCTACTTTATGATGAGATGGTATCAATTGTGTTCATTTAGTATTTGCAAAGGTTTTAAAGCTTTCAAACTTGTAATAAATGTTTACTAATTAGATTCAACACTTGCACAATGTTAATTTTACCATCATATCCTAGCTCTCATTATACGTGCATATAGCTCTAACAGTATATATATTTATGCATCATTCATCATTATTGGTATGTATATATATATATATATATATATATATATATATATATATATATATATATATATGTATTCTAAATTGAATCCAATTGTAATGTGCTATTTGTTTTAGTGTTTACTTCCTGGTTCCTCGTTAAGCCAACTTAATGTTGCTTAGGATTTTTAGACTTTTTTTTAAAGTAATCCATTGAAATATTTGCCATTATAAAACTTATAACTAAAGGAACCATGGAAATCCCAGTCAGAACGATACTTTATACTGGCGTGGATACTCTCGGATAAACCATTAGCTACCATCAATAATCCAGCGATGTCTGAGCTCAAATTCACTAAAATTACCTCGAGCTAGAATTTAGACACGTTGCTACCGCATCGCGAGCATCCGATTGAGCCTTTTTTGTGCATTCGTTAGTTATCGAGACACACTAGAATTGAAAAAAAAAAAAAAATCCAATCCACATCCATCCCACACCGATTTTTTCTTCTGCAAACTCGTTTGATTTATTATAATAATATCTGGCGTCAATTATATGAATGGCTTTTTTTAAACAAAATATCATACTTTAGAATTTAAAGGGGGTGTGACTTTTGAAAACTAAAAATTCACCAAAAAATTTTCTTTCCAAAAATGTAAATGTCACTTTCCTCCGACTCCTCGTTCCTTCCATACCGCCCGGTCAAAAGTCTACTATGACGTCACATTACTTAAGGTCGCGCGCAAGAAAGCAAGCAAGCAAGTGGCGGCGAGCGCTAAAATCCACGTTTTCGCGTCTTTAAGCCCGCCTAGCAGCCAACAGCAAAGAGATAAAAATTATTCGCCACGGGATAATTTTATCCAAAGAACATTCTGCGTTTGTATCCGCTTTTGGCATTTCTTCATTTTAATTAGGAAATTAAATATCACGATGCAAACTCAATTTTTTTACAGATTTCTTTTTTAAACTGACTTCAAACACATAAAATATTTTATCAAGCATCTAATAACTTTATTGTAGACACACGTATTGGATTGACATATTATATATGTACAGTACATACAATTTATATTGTGTATATGGTATTTCAACAGTATTTTAATTACCTAGATACATTTTAGCCGCAGCCTTATATTATATAAATTTATATATAATTATAAAATCACGGCAAACACGCAACTAAAACTGTTATCATTTTGTGATCGCTATAGTAAATATATTTATTTACTTTCTTTGACGTTTGCATTTAAGTTGTATAAATATGCAGCATAGTGATTATTCGATATTACCATTATTAATTAACAGTATACTATATACTTTAAATTATTATATTTAGTCTAACATACGTATAAGGCGCGCATTATATTTTTTATTGCATATACGCTTGCTATTATGCATATATGAAAATTTATAAAAAATTATGTGATTCAATTAACTAAAAATGCAGTGATAACAATCTCAGAGACAACGTGCAACTCCAAGTACTAGGAGGCGATGTTATTGAATGCGGATGCAAAACAAATTTTTACAAACTGAACAGAAAAAATTTCCCTACATTCTTGCTCCCTTATGTGTGCGGTCGGAACTGTCCACTGACACTGAAAGCCAGAGTAAGCCCACGTGTCTATAAAGAAACAAAACTTTGCAATTATAAATAATTATATATTTTTGCCTGAAAATCGAATTAAAAATTTTTCATTATTTGTATTTATTTATAATAATATGTAAAATCTAAAATCATTGAACCGATTGAACGTACAGTACTATATTATATATTTATTATACCACTAAATAACAATTAACATTATATAATATAGTATTTGTATAGTATTACTATATTATAACGTTAATTGTTATACAAATACTATATTATATAATGTTAATTGTTATTTAGACTAAATATAATATAGTATAGTACTGTACATTCAATCGGTTCAATGATTTTATAGATTTTACATATTATTATAAATAAAAATAATGAACAAATTTTTAATTCGATTTTGAGGCAGAAATATATAATTATTTATAATTGCAAAGTTTAATTTGTTTCTTTATAGACACGTGGGCTTACTCTGGCTTTCAGTGTCAGCGGACAGTACCGACCGCACACATAAGGGAGCAAGAATGTAGGAAGAAATTTTCAGTTCAGTGTTGTGAAAGTTTGTTTCGCATCCGAATTCAATACCGTCGCCTCCTAGTACTTGGAGTTGCACGTTGTCTCTGAGATCGTTATCACTGCACTTTTAGTTAATTGAATCACATATTTTTTTATAAATTTCCATACGTGCATAATAGGCAAACGTAATGAGTGCAAGAAAATGTATAAAGCCTTATATGTTTAAACCAACTTGCAGCGCAGATGATCCCCGTCGATTGAATCGCGGTATATATTCTGGTGCCCGAGTCTGCTGCTGTGCTAGAATTACGTACTAGAACTAATTGAGATGTTTGAAAGAAACATGCGATCTCTCTGAAAATACAGTTCATCATTGTTTGTATTATTTGTGCATACTCGCTCTTTTCTCTCTCTCCCTACATCTGTTTTAATTCCACTTCATTTACCATTAGCAACATTGCTCATTTCCGTTCGTTTAAAATTACAATGAATTATTAGAAGTTGCTTTAAGACTTTGATTTTGATGATTGTAAAATACTTTGAACGAAAATCTTGAAAGTTTATAACAAATGTCCCGAGGACTTAAAGATAATTTCTACAGCTGCTTAAGTAATGATCTCAGATTGAAAGTTTCTATATTAGAAGGAAAAACAATAAAAAAAAATAAAGCAAACGAGGGACGGGTGAGAATGAGTGACTCAGCTAATGTGCACGCTGCTGACTTGTTTCCGACTCGACTTAGGGAGATGGCATGCAGAACGTCAAGTGGAGTAAAACACTCGCGTGCCTACCTCAAGCCGCTCACCGAGTATCAACCATTGTGACTTAATTGGACGCCCAATGTTATTGTAAGCTGCCCGCGGTAAGAGAATGTTATAACTTCGTAGGGATTGTTAATTTTTTTTAGGAATCTTCATGTTTTATAACAATTTGTGATGAAGTTGTTGTGATATCACGGACATCACGGTGAACAATTGTTTTTCTGTCTAATTATAAATAAACTTCTCAACGCGACAAAGACAAAAACAAAGTTAAACAAAGACGAGTGGACTAGATAGCTATAGACAGTGATCCTTTAAGCAAATTCAACTTATATAAACTGTAAATTTATGGAAAGAAAATGTTCTTTTTTCTATATAAATGTGAAAAAAAAAAGTAAATTTGAAGGGAGAAAAATATAACCTAAAAGTTTTCCTTCAATTGGTATTCGTAGATCGCTTTTAAATTGATTTTCAACCCACCAAAAATACGATTTACGAAAGGAAAATATAATAATAATAATATTCTATGTTGCTTTTCCATGAGAGGTATATATAGGTATGAGTGTATCAACAATGCATGTATATACAACACTTTTATCATAGCACTCAACTCTGAAAATAGATCGAATAAGTACATTGTTCAACCTTGTTATATCAGTCAAAATCGAGTATTTGTGAATAACAGTTTTCTCCCGGCCCTCCCTCCTCGTATATGTATTTATATTATATATATTTTCTTTCATAAAATGTTTTTTTCCCCACAAATTTAATCTTTGCATTGAAATTGAAAAACTCTACACATTTTACATTAACACACTACTATAGGGGTAAAAAGTACTGTTGTATGCCTTTACTTTTCAAGAACGTAGAATACCAATAAAGAGTTTTAGTGTTATTTATAGTGCTAAGGACTTTTCATACAAGATCACAAATTCAATTAAATTTGAAATAAGAAATGTGGGGGGGGGAGAAAAATTATTTTATTTGTCTGTGTTTTTTTAACGGTTTTTTAAAATTTCGAAAAAGAGTATAAATTTCAATTCAGTATGACAACCAAACAAAACATTATATTATATTATATAATAAGAAAATATTTCATATAAAAAAAAATAGTTGGAGTGATATAAAACTAGTAAAATAATATATAAATTTTAAAACTTTTAAAAAGATTAAAACAAGTTATTATATTTTTATTTAGCTCTTATTATATTGTAAAATTTTACCATACCATGATCGGATATATTAAGGTAAAATAGTATTGTTTTAGTTTTAATCACATGCATGCTTGTTTCTCCAACCATCTGAACTTTTCTTCGTGCTATAATACGTACCTAGCGGGCGCGTGTTGTGAAACTTTTAGCTGGACCGTTACTACGAAGGCTGCTGGATGCTGGAGTGTCCACCGTGAGTCACGCCATCCTTCGTGTACCACACTGAACGGATAACGCCTGACCCTGAGCAAGTCCGTCCTCGATGACCGACTTCACAAAGCTTTCTGATAAATAATTTTATTCAGCTCATTGGGCGCTCGCTTGGAATCCAACGAGCGCCAAAGCCAACACGACTGCTTTAGGGGATCACTGAGGGTGACTTCCCGATGACTGTCGGCCTCTCAGGGTCCGTCGCGCACTGTGGGGATGACGGCACCGACCGACAACCAGTTGTAACGCGCGAGAGAGCGAGCAGTAGCATCAAGCAAGCAGTAGCAGCAAGAAGGGAAGGCAGCAGTAGGCAAGCAGCAGCGGCAGCGTGCCGCGGGGCGCAGTCGCTGTCTAGCGAGCGAGCGGAGAGTAACCACCACTTGGTCGCCGAGCGATCGCGCTCTATACTGTTGCAGCAAAGCACGCGGCAGCAGGCAACTAGTTACAAGCGCACGCACCCTGCTGCAAGCAAGCGCACAACTTGGTACATAATTACATATGCAAGATCACACATTTAGTACATTATACCGAGGTTGACTCAAACTTTCCTTGTTTTATGATAATTGTCTCTCTTTTCTCTCTCTCCTTTTTATATTTCATAAAAACAATTTTCTGGAACAGTTACTTCAAATTAAAATTTAATAATAAAAATGTAAAATATTCGTCATGTAAGAAATGTTTTTATATATTTCAAGAGTTTTTTAAAGTCTTGAAACATTTTTTTTTAAATTTATTTCAATTTTTTTTTTAATTTGAATAAAAATATGCTGTTACCACGTTACAATATATATGACATGTATACGTACAGTACACACCATGGTGCTAAACACAAACAAATTAAGTAATGTATATACAGAATAATTGTCAGAGTGTACTCCGAGAGAGCTCGAAAGTTACCAAACTGCACTAAAGCTCTAAGACACAACTTAGGGAATGTGAAATGTGCAATTTTGCGAAAGGTTAATAGAACAATTAAATAGACTAGAGAGAAAAAAAAACATAAATCCTCCCTAGACTGCATGAAAACAGATTTCCAAACAGAGCAGGGGTGTCGTTTATGCTGTCTCGGTATAAACATGGCGTTCATATTATTTATATTATTGTATATTTATGTTTGTTCACTTTAAGAAGGTAAGAGACCATGCATGGCATGTATTGATCAATAAACTAATGCTATTAATACAAGCCTTCAGGGTTTTATTATATTGATTATATATTTATATCATATTTGTTACACAGAGTACAGACGTACATGATAAAGTGACTGATTATACAGCTGAAAGACAACACAAATTGCACATATTCTACCTTGAAGTTACCAAGTCTTCCTTTATTAACGTTATTATATATAGTTTCATGTATTCTTGGTTGGTCATAGGCTGCATGCTTAATTGTATTTTGTGCTTTCCGTAGTTATTAATCACGTTTTGTTCGTTATGTTAAATATATTCAGTGATCCCAAGCTGTGGTCTAACAAGTTTACCACGTATATAGACCATCGTGCTAGTAAATTTGCCGAGAATATAATAACCAAGTCTATATCTTCCATATACTTCACGACTATCAACGGACGGCATGATAAGTAATTTTATTGATATTTATAAAAAATAAATATAAAAATCTAATAAATCAGAATATTAATAAACGAAAAGAAAGAAAGAAAAAAAAAAACGTGATCATTTATATCAAGTGTGTTTTCTTTAACGAACTAAAACGAACTAATTCATCGTTTTAGGTTTATCGAGATTTGCAGGTAGAGATTTTTTGAAGAATATAATAATCGATGAAAATATGCCACGCAAAGGGCCAATCATTAATCTTATATGTGTGTGTGTGTATATATATATATATTTGTGTGTATATATATGCATATGTATGTATATATATATATAATTTCATCATATTATGTCTATATACATTTTTTTTTTTTAACAAAAGGTGAGAAAAGTTTACTGAAAAGTTTGTCAACTATGTTCACATTTAGCTGCACTAAAAGAAATTCGAGTAGGTACGAGACTATAATACATAAATTTGGCTGTAAAGAAGCTTAGTAGCAGAAAATATTTAGTTTTCCATCTATGTTAAAATGGTTAGCGCTCAATGAGGCAATGCAAATTAAAATGGGAAATAGAACAGTAATAAGCAAAATAATATTCAATATCTCAGAAGCTGAAGCTGTTTATTTTTTATTTCTTTCAATTCAAATTGAACGTAAAAATAATGGAATATTGCAGTAATTCTCTGTTGCTTATCTATTTCTATTACTTTTCTTATACTTTTTTAACAATATTTTTTTTTTTTTTTCATTGAAAAAGTATAGTATTTCATGTTGTTTTTGATGCATAAATTAAAGTATTTACAGTTTGAATTTCATAATAATTTTATTCATATACTTGTGTATTTTTATTTTATTTAATTATAGTATACAAAATAATTATTGACATGTTATATAAATACATTAAGAAAATATTGAATTGATATATATATATATATATATATATATATATATATATATATATATATATATATATATATATATATATATATATATATATATATATACATACATATAATCAAACCCTAACTGGGTACTTCTACTTACTAATTACTCACTAAGTTTGAAACCCCTAACCTTTCGAAACCCTAACTTAGCGTTTCGTGGGCTC
Organism: Siphlonurus alternatus; assembly: GCA_949825025.1. NCBI lineage: Eukaryota > Metazoa > Arthropoda > Insecta > Ephemeroptera > Siphlonuridae > Siphlonurus > Siphlonurus alternatus. Next base: position 46,463,263 of record OX463788.1, on the reverse strand, counting down.
TTCCGGAACGGGGGCGGCCACGGCTTTGCAATCCATCCCGGCATTTGCCTGCGACTGAAGGAAACGTGGAAACCTCAGCCAGGATGGACACTACAGCTTTTGTCAATTTACTGGAAGTGCAATGGTCCAAATCCAGGGGAACCACATGGTGGAAAAGCGCAACGATTTACCCCTGGGTGGGAAACGTGGTTTTTGTTGAAAATGGTCCATCCAACTACTAATCACGCTCAGCGTAGCTTGACTTCGGTAATCTGACGAGACCCAGTCAAGCGCACTGCGCCACACACCCACTTATTGAACTAATAATAATAATTATAAAACACTTCCAACTCCCTAAAATTACACTGTGCTACTGATTTGCAATTTTTTTTATAATTTTCTGCAAAAAGCAGAAAATGTGTTGTGTTATAATCGTATGTCTGCCGATATTAAATGCAAAAATATATTTTTCACTGACAAATTTTTGCACATTTCAACTGTCATGCAAATTTTAAAACACTTTAATTTCATTATATAATTAAAGTATTAGAGAAAAATGCCTCATCTTAATTATGGTGAGAGTTAAAAATGTACTGACGTGCAAGTAGAAAAATGAAATTTCCACGAGATAAATTAAAAGTACGTAATATTTGTACTCTCTATGAATTACACTTTAATTTCATTGCTTGCCTTCCTCTTTAAGTAAAAAGCTTGTAGAAAATCCAAAATAAAATATCCAAGAAAAAACCGTATACTACAAAGCCAACGTATTCTCTAGTCAGCCAAACAAAGCAATGCGGGCTGTTAACGCTCCTCTTCATCATTTGAAGTAAATTGAGTGGAAGAAACTTTACCATCCAACATCTTATGCTACACTTTTATAACCAACTTCTTAATCTGAACTACTTTGAGGTGATTATAGAACAAACTTGGCAAATTGTTAGCTGATTTGCATACCATTTTACCGTCAATTCAATAGATATTACATAGGTTTACTTAAGAACAAAAGTTTATTTAAAAAATTTGCTATGTATCATATATATTTATATATATAGGAAACGATAATAAGGATATATTAATATAACAAAGAATTAATATACTGTATTAGAAAAGTCGAAAGAAATTTAACAACTACTTTATCAATATGCAGGCTGCATATTGATAAAGTAGTTGTTAAATTTCTTTATCTATGCAGGCGTTGAGCTTTGAACTTAGTAATAAAAGACCTCTTACAAAGTGTAATAAATTGTAAAGTAAAATATGCTCAAATTTTGTAGAAAATCAGCAATTTATTTATTTTTTTAGTATAGTAGTAAGTGCCCCTTTTTTAGCATAAAATTTAAGAAAAATAAATCAAGCATACTTCATGTAAATGTAAATAGAATTTATTCAATTTATATAAAACTACTAAAATTAAAATATTGTAAAATAATTAAAAACTAATTCATTGTTATTACTATTAAAAGAAGAGAACTACACACCATACATACAATACATGTATGTATCTCTATACAATAGAATTGACAGCACTTTGAAAACTCCTTACCTATAGACTACCATTGATTCATTTGTGCGCAACTGGTTGCATACCAAACAAGATGACAGGCGTTCAAAGAAATTTGCAATAGGAAATGTTCTGCTTGATTATATTTAATAAGTTTTTATTGTTTTTCTTTCGTAGATAATATTGTATTTATTAATTGCACACACTAATATATTGCACCGACACTTTTATGGTGAGAGCGACTTTAAATTGTGGACAATTGACAATTTGATGACATTATTTGAATATTCAAAAATTATACCATTCAAATTTGATACATAATTTTATCAACTTATGTATTTTAAAAATTATTGTCATAAATTAAAAAATAACATTAGTTTATTTTAGCTTTTTAACTGAACCCTAGTATAGGGTACTGGCCACATTTAAGTGACTGAATTGAATTTAACCTCCCGGCTCTTCGTAGACCATTAGTTTATTTTATCATCTGATCTGGCTGATCTGGTTAAAAAGTCTTGTACTTAAACCCAAACTTGTATTGTAATATGTGTTTTCTGAATAAAAGCCTTTTGAATCTGAATCTAAGAATAAACTTGAAACAAGACAAAAAGAAGGAAACCATATATTTTACTCGCTATATATGTATATAGTTGGAAATTAGCATAACTCGTGAATGCATTCAAATATTATACAACAGTATATGGTTTAAGATTCCACTGAATAATTAAGTACATATACACGTACGTGACATTAATTACTACGACATAGTATGCAAAACTCACACATAAATGCATTTTCTCTAACTCTGTATAGTAATTATAAATACAAAGCAGAGGCAAGTTATTCATTTCAAGTTACCTCTTTTATGCGCAACGGAGACTAGAGCTAGAGTGTGAAAAAAATGGTTTATGTAGAAAGCAGTTTGAGCTATGAAACAATAGAACGTTTATTCTATACAACACAACTGTCAGGAAGAAAAATTTTCTCTGACTCGTATATGAGCACGAAAATGTCTTATTTGACAAGGAAAATGAAAATCGTGTTCGCTTCTGTCGCGATCATCTCTCCTCCGTCTTCACTTGTATATTTGTATGGAACAGCTGAACACAAGCTTTTTAACGAGGTGAAAGAGAAGAAAAAAGGAGAAGAAGAATGAAAGATTGAATAGGAATAAAATATTGTTCTTTAATAACTAGAATATTTCAAGGATCATTACATGGAAGTAAATAATATATTTATAAATATATAAATAAATATATGTGTGTGTGTGTGTGTGCGTGTGTGTATGTGTGTGTGTTAGCGCCCAAAGCCGAATTCGAATGATGTCCAAAAAAGTGACCAAAATTAGTTTTGGTTTATGCATTTTGGCCAAAATTCGATATGAAGAAATAAGAAATATTTCGGCTCTTGTTAATTTAAGTGTAATAAAAAATGGTTCTGGTCAAATCGTAAAAACCAAATTCCGTTGAGACAGAGCTTGTCGGCTTTTGGTCAAACAAAAGTGAGCAAAACTAGGTTCGGTTACATAAAAAAAATAAAACTCGATGTCAATTTCATTTCGGTTTTGGTCACTTTTTTTTTTAGATATTGTCCGAATTCAGTTTTATTATACATATAATAAATATATGTATATTTATTATATTGTATAATTATATATTATTTTTGAATATATGTACTACAATATTCAATAATTATTTATTATACATTGTTAAATTAGTGTTAAATAAGAGAAAAAAAGACATATATATTTTTTATTCATCCATGGCATATGTAAACAATTGAGGTGATATGATACAATTAATGCAAGACATGCACAAACGGCACCAGAACATAGATAGTGGCAGTATACTAATAAGTTAATGTCTCATAATTATTCTTCTGCAGAAAGAAATTCATGTTATTTTTATTGCTTTTCGATTGTACAGTACATAACTATATAAACACGTCAAATTATGTATTCAATAACCTCACAGTATCTGTACTCTAATTTGTCATAAGAAAAATACAAATACACAAGGAAAAAAGGAAAACTTAACAATATTTATATTACAGCAGTAAACAACAATACACTCTCTTTATTAATACAGCATCTAATTTTAGATCTAGATTGAAAAAGAAATCAATAAATAACATTATCACTTTAAAATGTATATATATATATATATATATTTGTGTGTCAATATAACTAGAAAGCAATAGCAAAAATACTATACGAGATTCAATTATATATATTTTTTACATATAAATAATATATTTATCTAGAATACACTCTGAGAGAGAGGACGACGATTCATGGAAATTGTACAGTAAAAATTTAGTAATAAAATCCTTGGTTCGATAGGGATTTTGGGTTGGAATCTAAGAGTTATGTGTGTCGTTGGGTCCAGGCCAGAGTGTGCCTGGAGCCTGGAGCCTCTTCTAGCACAAGGCTTGACAATATTGGAATCCGCCTTATCTTTCGTAAAATTTATATTATAAATGCTGGATTCACCGTCGTATCCAGAGAGTAGTATAATGGATTTGTTTGAAGGCTATCTACTTGGATGCTGCAATAAAACTTCTTCGTCAAATAAAATATATTTTTATTTAAAAATGGATATTTAAAACATTGGCAAGATTTCATATATGTTTTTAGTAATTAATTAATTCAAATTTGCCATCAGTTTTCAAAAATTCCTTTTTAAAAATATTTAATATAATCAGTTATTTAAGTGCAGTTCCTCAACAATTTTAAAGTTAAAACTCCCCCCACTCCTTTTTATAACATACATAAGCCTTGGTTGTTAAAAAGCAGGGAAGCAAAAAGGTGAGATTAATATGAATAGCCTCTAATTTTGAGACCAGAGAGGTTACTAACGAGACCATTATGGTAATCATTTTTCCCCCTTTCTCCGTTCCTCTATTGCCCCTCAACCACCCAGGAAGGCAGTCCGTGCGTGCCACCCATTAATATCATCCTCGTTACGAACCACGCCTAATCACCAATCTAATTCTTACCAACAACGCAACATAAAATATTAAAACTTAAAATATAAAAGATTTAGTAAATAATTTTCAACATATTTTTTTTTTCAATCAGAAATTTTACTATAACAATTTTATTATTAAATTTATAAAATACTTCATGAAATAACGTTAAGATTTAAAAATTTAAAGATGCTTATTATTTTGTTTCTTCTAAAACATAATATTATTGCTCTTATTGTATTAAAACCAGTATAATTGAGACAGTTGTAACAACTTGAATGTAATTATCACTCTACAGCAGGAGCCTACTGATGTCCTGTTATGAACAATTCTCACTACAGTACGTTAGTTTTCAGTGGAGCGAGATAAAAGGCTGACCTTTATTTGGAGTGGTTCACAATTTACAAACTCTCTGCAAGACATGAAACCGTCAGATGCAGATTGTAAGCATTCTATCTGAAAAAGGCTACGATTAAAGTGGCCTTTATCTCAAATTTTGTATTTTATATATATATATATATATATATATATATATATATATATATATATATATCGCAGTCGCAAATGAACTGTATAAGGATGACTTAGCAATCAGCCATTCAGGCATAAAGTCTTTATTTGTTAAAATTAAACTTTAATAAAAGAAACTGACTTATTTAAGTACAATTTATTGCAATGTATCCATTGTTGTAAATTTTCCCTTATATTACAAAACAATTTGTAATATATCCTCAATACAAAACTAATCGTTTTATACTTGCAAACAAGTGGTACCAAGCCTTTAAAATTTTATTGTTTCCTGTCGTACGTACGGTTGTACGCTACAGGTCGAGTTTGTGATTTTACTGATTATATATATATATATATATATATTATATATATATATATATATATATATATATACATTCTGTGATAGGTGCGGTATATAGCGGGAAGACTCAGCTGGCCGTGACGCCTCATGTCTAACCATATTATATTTTCCCTTTTCAACGAATCTCCATCGGATGATATATATATATATATATATATATATATATATATATATATATATATATATATATATATATTTACATGTATATATTTATATAAAATAATACATTTTGATTTGATCAAAATCTGAATGTCTGCTGCACTCTGTGCTGCTCTCAACATTAAAATAACTTCAATAAAACATCAAAATGATATGACTGCATTCTGACAGGTTTACATTTTGAAAAGGACAGCGAGATTTTTAATAGACAGCTTGGAAATCTATTGTTACCATGTATTTTTTTCCTGTTGTTTTGTTATATATTCAGCTTTACTATTCATCCAAGCGTAATCCAAAATAACAATAACAGGCGATGGCAAAAAGCTGGCGATTGTGGTTTCAGTAGTGGCACTGTTTTAACTTTTCATTATATATAATGGGTATATGTATAATTATTTTATTATATATTATATATAGATATAAATATTTTACAATATGTATATATACAAGATTAATGCAGATTGGATATTGTATATTTTTCTTTCGTTTTGAGAAATTGCTCTTAATCGGGAGAAACACACCAAGAAAAAAAAAAAAAAAAAAAATTTTCTAAAAATAATTCAAGTGGTCCTCTATATCGGACCGAAATCTAAAATAAAAAAATATATTTTTGATAGATTTTCCAGACAAAAAATAATAAAGTCAGAGTGAACGCGTCATTTAACATGGAGCTTTACCTGGCATTGTTGTAAAAATGATTGTATTATATAATATAAAGTATAGTATATAATGTCATGTAAAATGCATTGTAAAATTCAAGATTTGGACTTTTCATTATATATAATGGGTATATGTATAATTATTTTATTATATATTATATATAAATATTTTACAATATGTATATATACAAGATTAATGCAGATTGGATATTGTATATTTTTGTGAAAGCCTTTCACAAGATAGGAAAGTTCGTGGACATCACAGTTCCTCTAAGATTTGCGATTACTTGCTCAAGAGACCTATTCTTTTTTGCTTTTCCAGTGACATGAGAAAGAGAAAACACTAACTTTGGAAGAAAAAAAGTAAAAAAAATATAATATATATATATATATATATATATATATATATATATATATATATATATATATATATATATTGAACAATCTGCTTGATCTTCTCATTTATTGGTTAAAAGCTATAGCCTTGAAGTGGTATTATAATAATATTTTAATGGAGTTTTACATTTATAATTTTATCACCTCAACTGTTATAAAATAGCAGGCATGCGGTGTAAGACTTCGCGTTAGTAAGATCAGAGTATAGAGTTCATCTGTTACCGCTATAATGAAAATTGATTTTGTCAATGCATTTAATCTTCTCGAGTCTATAAGATAGTCTAGTGCTGGGAGGGTTCAACAAAATAACTAAAAAACACGAAGGGGTCTTATTTATGGTGTCGAGATTTATACCTAATTAAAGGTTATATCTGCAGAGCTGTCACTCAAGAAAAATGTACAACACCAACAGATTTCACTACATGTATGTACCTACACTTCGATGCATTGTTCGAATTGTTCGAAATGCATCAACGCTACAACTCTGTTAGTGAGGGAAATTTACCTAGCCACTTTTAGAGAGATGTATGTTTAGGGTATAATAGGGGTCATGCATGGAGAAGTTATCCATCCCGTCGCTTGCTTCATGTTACTAAGGAAACATGGAAACTTCTTGATGTACCACGACTACCACGAGTGCCTCCAGTTCATCCAGCTCCAAACTCACAATCGTCCATGGCGATCATGTATGCACACACCATGTTCACACCACAGTGTTCAGTCAAAAAGAATGGATTGAATTTGTAAGATGCTAGTTCTATGCTTGGTAGAACTAGCATCTTACAAATTCACCTTTGGAGTCAGACGAAAAAACAAAAAACAACAACAACGTCTGACTCGCAAGAGCAAGTTCCACCTGTTAAGTTACTTGTCCAACTAAAATTGTCTAAATTAATTAAAATTAGCTATGGAATGTAATTATATATATAGATGCCATGTATAAAACTAAAGTATGAGTTAAATTAAGTTTATCGTTTGTTAATTGCTTAGAGCCTTAGATATCGAGTTACTGATTTTGTCTGATATTTCAATAGATAGTGAAAAAATATAAAAAATAATATTATGCTATAATATATAGCAATCTTTACTTGATGTGAGTGAACAACTACTATTATTAAATTCGTTCGAAAGTAAATAATATATTAATTGTTTTATCCCTTGTAATATATGTACGATACAGTATATATATAAATTATATTACACACTGTATATTTATATACGAAGTGTTTTAATAGCATTATCATGTATGATAAATGAAAGAAAATAATGTAAAATTTTATTTTACAATTTTGTGTCATTAACATAAAGTTATATTTTATATTGCTTAAAAAATGTAGTGTTAAAAGTCAAGGGCCAACAGCCGAAGCACACACTCAATACACAGGAAATAAAATGCTGCAAAGGAAGCCTATTATCCACTCTTGGTCAAATTTCTATTTGCACCACGTCGCGTGATCTCCCAGCTAAATGGGAAAGACAGCATCCATCTACCCCTATACTATATTCTTCCACTACAACCGCTTGCAAGGGGCGAAAAAAAATCAATTTCCTTGCTAAAAGAAGGAGCGGGAAGACGACCCGCAACCTATATAATTTTATTACTTTTACTTAAAATAACTGTGGCAATGATTTGATGAAATTTAAGTGACATATTTCTTTACTATACTGAGATTTTAATTACGATAGATATTGAAAAAAAATATGCCCCCTGTAAACACATGTTCAAGTCAAATTTGAAAAATGGGGGGCCCACTTCACGGCAGCCCCCCCACTTACAGCACTAATTCCAATTTTAGGTGCAATAATTAGTGCCCAATTAGTGCTAATTAGTGCCGTAAAAAGTTTTGCTCCAGCTCAATATCTTCATTTTCAAATAAAATTGGATTTATGGGGGGCTCACTTCACGGCAGCCCCCCAACTTGCAGCACTAATTCCAATTTTGGGTGTAATAATTAGTGCTCGATTAGTGCCGTAAAAAGTTTTGCTCCAGCTCAATATCTTCATTTTCAAATAAAATTGGATTTATGGAGGGCTCACTTCACGGCAGCCCCCCCTCTTACAGCATTAATTCTAATTTTGAGTGCAATAATTAGTGCTAATTAGTGCCGTAAAAAGTTTTGCTCCAGCTCAGTATCTTCATTTTCAAATAAAATTCAATCACATGAGGGCAGCACTCCCCTCCCTCCCAAAATTGCAAGTCTTGCCGCAAGGATTCCAAAATTAAGTGGAATAAAAAGTGCTCAATTACTTCTATATAATCCCACAATTTCATTTATTTTAACTCTTAAATTATTGGCAATAATTCATGCGACAATGTATCATGGTGGGAGGGAAATTCAAATCTATATTTGTTTCATGGAAAGTTAAATGAATGCTGCAGCAATAAGTTCTTTCAACATTTCTTTTGACATTGAAGCATTAAATTTATAAAATCTCTCCAATTAAAATTATGTAAATGATCAAGGTAGAGATAACACCGATCAGCTGTTCAACGTAGTCCCCTTTGATTAACATGTAAACCTTGGCAAATTCACAAAATGTCTGAAATTTTTTTAAGAGGCAGATATTAATTCCTAAAAGACATAAAAAAAGTTTCAAAACAATTTGACTAGCCGATTTTTTTTAAATTAAGGCTTTAGTTTGTCTCTCAATGGGAAAGCCCTATGCTAAAAATTAAAAAAATTAATTATAAAAAATCGGCTAGTTTAATTGTTTTGAATTTTCTACGGCTTTTAGGCACTAATATGTGCCTCGCAAAATTTTTTCAGATATTTTTTCAATTTGCTAAGGTTTACGTGTTAATCAAAGGGGACTACGTCGAACAGTTGGTTGGTGTTATCTGTACCTTAAATGAAAAAAAAATTGTTGTAAATTTTAAATGATTAATTTTAAATGGGTGAATGTACGCTTTTTGTGTATGGACTTTCGTCTTTTGCATTCACTAATTAGTTTTTGTTTGTTTATTTAATAATAATTTTCCCTCCAAAAGTCCAAACTATGTATTTTTATAACCCAATAAACAATTATTATTATTATTATTAAAATTATGTTTTTTTAATATGGTACTAGAAAAACACCAGAAAAAAAAATTATTGATTCGTACTATACTAGTACTACTAGTTTATGTATTATTCTATTACTCTCACATTATGTCATGTAATGTAGTAAGGACACAAAGCAGTTTATGAATTATAACGTTATCACTCTAGAACTTTTTTATCTAACATTTTCCTCTACTTAGCTTAGCAGCTAGGCGCATGAAAAATAAATTACAAGGTTTATTTTTCTTTATTTTCAATCAAGACGTATGAAGTAATATATAGGGTTACGTAACAAAATACCAGAGATTTTATAGTGTATTCTCTTTGAAAATACTCAAAATAAAGATTTTTTTTTTTTTTTTTTTTTAATAAAAGCTGGATGTTTAGCTTTCCTTTCAGAGAAAGATAGGCAATTAAAAAAAATCCATTGTATTAGTTAATATTAGCTGTAAAACAAATTAATGCTGCAGCATTCAATTTTCCAATGAAACAAATATAGGTTTGAATTTCCCTCCCACTATGATACATTGTCCCATGAATTATTGCAAATAATTTACGAGTTAAAATAAATGAAATTTTGGGATTATATAGCACTAATTGAGCACTTTTAATTTCACTTAATTTTTTAATCCTTGCGGCAAAACTTGCAGGTTTGGGGGGGGGGAGGGGGATGAGGGGAGCGCTGCTTTCATGTGTTTCATGTTATTTGAAAATGAAGATACTGAGCTGGAGCAAAACTTTTTACGGCACTAATTAGCACTAATCAAGCACTAATTATTGCACCTAAAATTGGAATTAGTGCTGTAAGTGGGGGGGCTGCCGTGAAGTGAGCCCCCCATAAATCCAATTTTATTTGAAAATGAAGATATTGAGCTGGAGCAAAACTTTTTACGGCACTAATTAGCACTAATGAAGCACTAATTATTGCACCTAAAATTGGAATTAGTGCTGTAAGTGGGGGGGCTGCCATGAAGTGGGCCCCACATTTTTCAAATTTGACTTGAACATGTGTTTACAGGGGGGCTGATGTGTGTCGTACGGCACTAATTAGCACTAATTGAGCACCTATTACTGCACCTAAATTTGGAATTAGTGCTGAAAGTGGAGGGGGGGGGGCTCACTTCACGTACATAAGATTGCTGGCTATATATAGGGAATGTAAGTTCTGAATTATCACAATACTTAGTACCCACTTACAACGATGAGGACGCAAGCGCTCGGTCACTTTAAAAATTCAAGGAACATGTACTGCATATTATATTGGTACAATGCTTTCACTATTATATAACAGCGGCTGTATATGTGTGAGGTATAACGTTATACCTTTAATATACTTTTTTCTTAACTGTAATAAGACCATATTATATCCTAACAGAGAGTCAAGCAACTTATTTGATCGTTGATAAGTGTGTGTAATGGGGAAAAAAAAAAAAAGAATTACATCATGTATATAGTCGCAGTCATATTATATATATATATATAATAATGTAAGGCGTTATAACAAAAATATTATTAACAAACTGAAATCAGTACTTAAAGACTACTAAGTGGGTCCTTTGTTATAAGTTATAACAAAGGACCCACTTAGTAGTCTTTAAGTACTGATTTCAGTTTGTTAATAATAATTTTTGAAATGTACTGCTATGCAGCTATAGTACAATAGCGTAAGTATAGAGAGAGTTATTGTTAAAACGAGTGTATTTAATCTATAACATAAAGTATGGTGTAGCACATGGGCAGCAGTGTCCCACTCAAATCCTTTAAACTAATATCCCTGGAAGAGGTAGCTGTTAATTATTATGTAAATTTAGGTATTTTTATATAATATCCAATACAATTATATTATAATATATTAGCGGATGTTAATTTTAACAAACTGAATATTTATGTTGTCGCAGTCTATATATTATTGCTGGATGATACATAATTACGAATTGGGTAAGATTGAATTTTATTTTATTTTTCGAACAACTGGTTATGTACAAAACAACATGGATCACGTCATGATTAAAAATTAACTAAAATTAGGACAAAACAACAAAGCAGAACATAAAAAATTTATTTATCAAAATTACGTACTTACACTGTACATAGTGAACATCGTATGATAATAACAGGAAACTGTAGAAATCTCTTTATCGCAATTTCCATAATTTTACTACTGAAAAATGACTTCACTGAATAAAATTCTTTATAAATTTAAAATATTTTTTTAAAATTGATTTTAAATAAGTTTTCACACGATCACTTTGAATATCTCTCAAACTATAAATAAAAAGTCATAACAGCCCCAAAAGCCTGGACTATACCATTATACAGTATTATAATGGAGTATTGCCCTCAAAATTTTTTATTGCAGAAATGGATAGAGGGTGCAAAGTTAAGCTACCCTGATTTTTTCCAGATTTTTTACGGCCCGGGAAGTATTTTTAAAAAATTATTGAAAGTTCTTTTTGTGACGCCACGAGACGCCGCTCCTTAAGAAAAAGATAGGACTTACCGCCGCGTGACGTCACCAAAAGGACTTTCAATAATTTTTTAAAAATACTTCCCGGGCTCTAAAAAATCTGAAAAAAAAATCAAGGTAGCATAACTTTCCACACTGTTTCCATTTCTGCAATAAAAAAAATTGAGGTCAATACTCGATTATATTATAGATGAGGATAGATATAAGAATAGTATATTAAAAACAATGTTTCTTATTAAGATACATGATTTCAGATTGAATTAATACAGACTAAAAATAAAATTATACCTCTGTCCTCTATATTATGATATTACTACTTAAAGTGGAAATATGTGTTGAGATAGTACTTCCTATTAGCTTCCTATTTACCCGCAATCCTTTAACAGCAAAAAAGAAGAAAGTGGGAAATTATACTAAAAATTACTTAATCCGTATTAAAGGTATATATATATATATATATATATATATATATATATATATATATATATATATATAGTGGTGAATTGAATGAACTAAGGAATACGGTATAATTTTGTACAAACACATCACGCACGCAGTTGCCAGTCTATTGCACCATGGCACTAGTGTTTTGTTGAGATGGATGGTGATAAGAACTAATCTTACGCGAGGCAACAGCAGCAGGACTCGAGTCTAATTACAACGTGCTAGCCCGCCGCTTTGCCCCTCTCGAGCCATTCATTCTTGACCCGGGCGGTGGCGCTTGCTTGCTGCTATCGCGCCTTCATCTCGCCCCCTCAGCCATCCTGTGGCTGCCACCCCAAACTCGGTCTTACCACACAATGAAGCTTTTAAGTTCAAACCTCTTAACTAGAAGACAATATAATTACACATATATATATATATATATGTGTGTATATATATCGTCAAGAGATTTCTCATCGAAACTTCCTGTACCTTTTGATATATTAAAAAAAAAAAAAAAAAAGGAAATCAATTGAAAGCCAAGATAATATAAAAAGTTGTATATGCAAAAAAAAAAAAAAAAAAAAAAGTTGGCACGTTTTTCTTTACATCCAATTTCCTTAGGGAGGAACAAGTAAGAGAAAAAAAATAGTAAAATGTCAGGTAGCTGAGCTGACAGCAAAGTTTGCTTGCATATCGATTTTTTTTTTAAAGTTTGATTTTTGCGGGATAAAGTTTGAAAGATGTTTTTTGACATCACTCTTCATTCCCGGGTTATCAAAAAAAAAAAAAAAAAAAAAAAAAACTTAACACAACTTTTTAGAATATTTTATTAGAGATGAACGTGTTTTGATTAGTCTGTCCAACGATGTTCAGTTTAGTTTTTACATATTTTAATTATTATTTTTTGCTACAATTAAATAAAGCAACACTACAAAAATTGTTTGAAAGAAACAAATATTGTTGAATTGTCTAATTGTGACCAGCAGCTTTAATTCATAGATCGATCACATTTATACTATAGAAACTATAGTCAATCAATAATTAAATATTGCACGTTGTTTGTATGTCGTTATTGTTTATTTTACTGTCGCCGTCATAAGTCGGTGCGCTCCAACTTTGGAGTGTTGTAGCTGAGAGCTCAATTGGCGTAGACGATATTAAAAAATACTGGTACACGCAGAATCTTATTCTTTGTAAGAAAATGTTAATTTTATATTTTTGGAGCAAAAATTAAAATTTTGGCGAATTTTTTTTTAACGCAAGGTCGGGTAAAATCAACGGTTTTTCCGAGTACCTCGGGTTTAAAAATTCACAGAAAATCAGAAAATTAAGTTGTAACAACGAAATTTTTAAAATTAATCGGCCAAATTGTCCTTAACGCAATGATGTAAGTTTAATTTTCATAAATTAATTAGTTAATTTTTAATCAATTAAGAACTAAGAAATCAATCTCCTCCCTGGAAAAACATTTTTCCGGAAAATCAAGTACGCCATCCTAAGGGTACTAATATTAGTCAACTTTTGTGGGAAGCACATTTTTCATTTAAGTCTTGGTTAATTTTTAAATAATTTTACTCCCTATTAGCGGGTGTTTGATGACGTCAAGCCAAATCGACAAATAATCCAAAAACATTTTCTCCCTGATCCAAACATTTAAGAGCGCTCTCAACAAATTCAAATAATGCAGTTACTGTTGACTTGTTACGAACAAAAACCCATGTTGAGCCTGATTGAATACATTACTTACTGTTAAAAATTTGACTAGTCTATTATACAGAGCTCTCTCAAATATTTTAGATATCACAGGAAGAATTGCAATAGGGCGGTAATTATTTGGGTTTCTTTTATCACCATTTTTAAATGTTGGAACAATTTTACTCACTTTTAGTTCATTATGAAAAATACCAGTTAGAAAACATTCATTGATAAGTTGTGAAATAGGGAGAGAAAGCTCATCAGCAAATTTTTTAAATAATTTTGGTGAAATTGAATTGACATCAGTAGCACTGGAATCTGAGAGTTTTAGTATTATTGACTTTACTTCTAAGGAAGATACTGGAGACAAAAACAATGTTTTTTCATTAGGGTCAGTGATCTTTAAAAATTTTGAATTTTTGTTGCTATTAGTATTTTTTGTTTCATTATATATGTTTTTAGGTGCATTAATAAAAAAATTGTTTAAAATATTACAAATTAAAAATTTATCACATGTTATATTTTCCTTTTTATCATCTATAAATAACTCTTTTATATCATTATTTTTCTTATTATTTTTGTGACATGCATTTTCATTGACTATGTTCCATATTTCTTTCATTTTATTTTTTGCATTTAAAATTTTAATTGAATTATTTTCCTTTTGAACTTGTATTATGCAATTTTGGTAAATATCTTTCTGATTTAGATATTTTTCTTTGTACAAAATATTTTCAGGAAAATCTCTATGCATATCATATAATAAATTAGTTAAATTCTTTTGTTTAATACAATCTTCATTCATCCATTCAAGTTTTTTAAATTTAATTCCAATTTGTTTTTCTACTAAGGGAAAATGTTTATTTAAGACCATGTGAAAAGTATTATTAAAAGTTTTAAAATAAAAATTTATATTATTACTATGTTGTCTAAAATTTAAGTTAAAACAGTGTAAATCTAATTTACAATTATTAATTGAGAGCTCATTATTTATATTAATCCTCTGTTTAACAACAATTTTCTCAATTTTAGGTTTGTAAGCATTGAATTTACAAATATTACCATTGTGATCAGGCAGATTAAACTCGTTAACATTTGATTTACAATCCAATATATTAGTAAACACGTTATCAATACAAGTTTTTAAATCCCTTGTTGGAGTATTTACAGTTTGATTTAGATCATATGAGCTAAAAAGATCTTGACATTCTAAAGTAATACTGTGTACATTTAAAAAATCTATGTTATAATCACCACACATTAAAATTTGTTTATTTTCACTCGTTAAAATTTGCAAAAGAGATTCTAAATTATTAAAAAAAACTTTTATATCCCCTTTGGGAGATCGATAAATTGAGACAATAATTATATTGCTATGGACAAGCTCAACAACAGAGATTTCGATAGATAATTCAACACATAAGTTATAAAATTCAATCCTCTCTTTTGCAATTATGCCATCCATTTCTTACAAAAATAAAAACTCCTCCATGTATTTTGATGCTTTTACTAAATTGACCAGCGATTGTGTAATTTGTGATTAAAAATTGATAGATATTATCATTATGTTGCCAGTGTTCAGTTAAAACAACAATGGAAAATTTGTGGATTTCACATTCAATATTTAATTTACCTATATCTTATTATTTATACATTGAATATTTTGAACAAGAATTTTATATTCAAAATTTTCCTTCAGGTCTTTGCCGGGGCTGTTTGTTGGGGCTGAAAATTTGACTTCATAATATCTATTTATAACTACACCACTTGGCCATAGATTGGAATCTTTGATTGTGTTTAAATTAGAAAAAGGCAAAGTCACATGAAAGCTGGAATTTTTTCCTTTGTTATGCATTCTTAATAAGCATATCTGAATGATTGAACTATATCATCTATAGAAATTTCAAGTTCTACCATTAGCAGCGAGCGAGTGAGTAGGTAAGGGTAGTAGTATCTATATAAGCGAAGTATGGACGGTGGGATGCGCCTTGCCGCACACTAATGATGATTGCTCCGCGCCCTTTCCTCCTTCCTTCTTATGATCCTTCTCGTTCCCAGGCGAATATTAGTAGTAAATTATGGCATGTACGGCTCAACAACCCAAAGATGCATACCTACCAATAAAAGCTTAACATGCATGCCAAAAATCATTATATCATCATGCTATTCATTTATTTTACCAAGAAAATCTATAATGATATGTTATAATAATAATAATAAATAATAACCCTTAGTTAAGCGGCACTTTTCGCGCGTAGGGATCCTCGTAAGAAACGCCCGCAAAATTTTCTTTACGCGTGGCAGAGGTGTTCCCGTCCGGAATCGACCCGGGCGACGGGGGCGGGGGGAGGAGGGCCTCCCGAAATTTCCGGAAATGCTTTGCTAAAATTGAGTTTCCGTTCAGGAGGGGTGCCGGAGGGCGAGAGAGGGCGAAAATCTCAAGCCGAGGACGAGATTTCGGGGAAGTTGCGGGCCTCCGAGGGCCCTTCCCGTCGTCCGTCCTCGGCACCGCGGGAGGGGCGGACCGGTCCTCTCGGAGGTTCATGAAGCCCTTTTTCCAACTTTCGTCCCTCCTCCGATGGGGCGGGGGCGAGACTGCCCCCGACCCCGCGGGACGGTGTGGCGTCTATCGGACCTCGCGGTTCTCGTGGCACACGACCGGCGGCCCGCCGACGCGCCTCGAGACGAAGCGACCAATCCATCGCGTCTTTTGCGCCTCTCGCCGCGAACCCGTGTCCCATCGGAGGGTCGCTCGGGGTGGGGGAACCACGGAAACTTTATCATCGGGGTCGCCCCCGACGTTTGCCTAACTCATCCGGGCATGAGAGTAGGTGAGGTCCGACATCGGTTGACACAGACGGCCGATCGAGCGGACCACAAAGTAACAGAGAGCTTTTTTCGAAAACGGGCCTGCTTCCCGTCAACGGGGACGTCAAAGTCGGGTCCAGCTCTCTTTGAGCAACTTCGGGTGCTATTTCGCGATTTGAAATCCTGCCTCCGTTTGAGGGGCGTGTTCGCGAGAATGACGTCGCGACACCTTTCCATCGCGATTTGCATACTTTTCGTACTTACTCGATTTAAACGCTTTTTTTCCCGAGGCGGCCGTGCGGTCGACGGGAAAAAAAGTCGGTGTCGGCATTCAGACGCGCCCACATACGGACGGATCTACACGACGTTGACAGCTATGACAGGGCGTAATGCCGCGTCGTCGCTATAAGGTCTACGTCTCACTCGCTTTATCCGAGAGGTGGAAACGGGACTCTCGATAGAGACTTCCTGGGGGAGTCTCGTGCCAGTCCGACACAAGGGTGCAATATTTATTAAACATTCTGGCAGGTTCCGTGGCGGTACGAGAAAAGGCCACCAGGTGGCAGCACGGCTCGGAAAATCACGAGCGGGTCACGACAGAAGAAAACCATTCCACCGCACCGCAGATATTATCTAGCTCTGCGCATGCGCAATTTTATGGAATCAGCCTCCTGCGAGAATTTTAAACAATTTTGGGCAACTCCCATTCTCTCTTATATGTTTCTTCAATTTCAGATATAAAATTTAAAAGCTTATTTTTTTTTAATAAAATAAAAATGCACCTCTTATGATTTCTGATAAATATATCATAATAATGATAAAGGAATGCATTTAAATAATAATTTATTTTAATAATAATTACGTAAGAGAGGGGGTGTATATAATATATATATTGGGTCACATGACTCCTATACACTTTTTTTTTTTTTTTTTTTTTTTATTCATCATTATAGAATACATAGGACAGTTTAAGAAAATTAAAATTTTATAGTTTAGTTCATCTCTATGATCGAGGACTCGAGCAGAGGGGAAAAAAAGTTTAAATTGGCTTGATAGCGGAAATATAGTAAACAAAATAGACATTATGGTCTAGTATGCAATAGGAAATAGAAAATAATTTTTCTGATTTATAACGTGAAATAAATTATTACAAATAATAAATATTAATTTTAAAATATTGTGGGGGTACGGTTCTTCCAAAATATTTTTTGTCATAATATATGAAAGGTCGCGATCAAGTCACTTTCAATTAAATATATAAGGGGTTCATCAAACAGATTGATTATATAAGAATGATCGATAAGAACATTTATAAGCGATTCAGTTCTATATATAGATATTTAATTTATGCAATCTAGCTAGTTTGTTTTATTATTATAATGTTAAAATAACATAAACAATCGATTGATTGTAGTCCCAATTGATTAACATGTTGTAAACCTTACCAACCTCATAATAATTCTGATTTTTTTTTAGGGACAGTTCTTGGCATTAAAAAAAATTTGGAGAAAATTTCAAAACAATCGGACGATCCAATTTTTTTAAATGAATTTTTTAAATATTCAGTATAAGGCTTTCCCATGGAGACCGAAACTAAAAAATTAATTTAAAAAATTGGATCGTCTGATTGTTTTGAAATTTTTTTTTTGGTGCCAAGAACTGTCTCTAAAAAAAATCAGAATCAATGAGGTTGCTAAGGTTTACATGTTAATCATATGGGACTACAACAATCGATTGTTCGTGTTATCTTACCCTTAAACAAATTTTTGCAGTAGACGTTGTAGACGATAGGACACTGCTGGGCGCGTTGATGAACAAATTGATACAATTGACAAAAATGAAAATTACTTTGAATGGAAAAAAGATAATTGATTATAATAATTAATCATATTAATTTGAATTACTGTGTAATTGAGTCATTTTATAATTGCTTACGTACGAACGGCGTAATAAAAAAATTTGGATTATTAATCCACTTTCTATAACTATATAAATAAAATCAAATTAATTAAAATTACTTCACATGCATGCTAAACGTCACTCATACAGTTCATAGGGATCGTATACTGTTTTCATTGCCGTATCATGCAAAAACTAAAGAACGCGTATACTAGCTGTTCGTATTAATAGTTGCAGATATATATATCCCCGTTCGTATAAATAGTTTTTGCATGATATATATGGCAATGAAAACAGACGAGTATACCACGAAAAGCCGAATTCGGGTAAAAGCCGGAAAAAATGAGCAAAACTAGTTCTGCGCATCAATTTAACATCAATATTAGTTTTTCTTAAATCAAAGTAAGAAAAACCTAACGAAAACTTTTGCGTACGTCGGGTTTCGCGCATTTTCGTTTGAGCAAAACTAGTTCTGCGCATTTCTCATGCACAGATAAGTTTGTTTTAATAATTTTTTTAATTTGAGGCACTGCGCGCCACAAATGAAACAGTATCGATAGTATACGTACAATTACATACGTACTCTGTTGTTTATTTATGTACCAAAATATTTTTACTTCACTATTTCTCGATCATTATTTATTGAGTAAAGATGTCCTGATATTACTTATTGTAAATAAAAATATAATAATTTATATGTTTACCAGTAATTGACTCTGCAACAACTTGTTTATTTTTTTTTTCAACTGTATTGCTTATTTAAAAAATGAAATATTTGCGATCCATGGCAGATGCAGTTCAACGATAATCACTTTATCACTATATATTCACTGCATAAATGTTTGAAGATTTCTTCTATGAATGCCGATGACAAAAACTTCAACTGGTTGATCTTGTAGGCACTATTAGCTGCTGCCACATTTAATTTATTACATTTATTTTGCTATATATTTGCAGAAGCAGCCGTGGGACTGGTACACTTATAAAATATACTAGCAATTGGACAACCTACATTGTATGCATTTCTTTTTTATTGCGGAAATAAATAGAGGTTATCAAATTATATGCTATTCTCATTTTTCTCTTCAGATTTCATAAAGCCCAGAAACAATGCACGTCTTTAAAAAATTACTGAAAACTATAAGTACAGAGTGAAGCGTCAGTTAATAGGCATCGCGCTTCTTAATAAAAGGATGCAGACTAAATGCCAACGACAACAATATTGACAATGACAAAGCAATGACATTTAGAAATAATATTAGAATGAAAACCGTAGAGAATATAATAAATTAAATGAATAACAAAATTGTAATGAAAAAATTACACCATGGTATAATAGATATAAATAAAGAATTAACACAATTATTCACATAAATATACATACTATTTAGCACGTGGCATGCTGTACCACAAATTAATCATTTTTATTAAAACAAATTTTTCTATGAGAAATGCGCAGAACTAGTTTTGCTCATGCAAATTTTGCTCAAAAGTCGAAATAAAATCTCATTTTGGGATTTGTTCAAAGTTTGATGTGCAGAACTAGTTTTGCTCAAACAAAAATGCGCAAAACCCGATGTAGAAGTCTTGGTCGGGGAATCTCATAGAGGACAAAACTATAAAATTTTAATTTTCTTAAACTGTACTATGTATTCTATAATGATGAATAAAAAAAAAGAAGTGTATAGGAGTCGACACAATATCTTATTATATAATTTATATACTGTATATTGTGTCGCACTCCTATACACTTCTTTTTTTATATAATTATATATTATATACACCCCCTCTCGCTACGTACGTAATTATTATTAAAATAAATTATTATTCAAATGCATTCCTTTATCATTATTTTTTTTTTTTTTTTTTTTTTTTTTTTTTTTTTTTTTTTTTAATCAAACCCTATTGGGTACTTCTATTTACTAATTACATACTACTTTGAAACCCCGAACCTTCCGAAACCCTAACTTGAGCGTTTCGCGGGCTCTTCTGGAACGGGGGCGGCCACGGCCTTGCAAATCCATCCCGACATTTGCCTGCGGCTGAGGGAAACGTGGAAACCTCAGCCAGGATGGACGCTACAGCTTTTGTCAATGAACCGGAAGTGCAATGGTCCAAAGCCAGGGGAACCACATAGTGGAAAAGCGCAACGTTTTACCCCTGGGTGGGAAACGTGGTTTTTGTTGAAAATGGTCACCCATCCAACTACTAACCACGCGCATGATATATTTATCAGAAATCATAAGAGATGCATTTTTATTTTATTAAAATAAGTAAGCTTTTAAATTTTATAGATATTATATCTGAAATTGAAGAAACATATATATAAGAGAGATTGCCCAAAATTGTTTAAAATTCTAGTGGGAGGCTGACTCCATAAAATTGCGCATGCGCAGAGCTAGATAATGGCTGCGGTGGAATGGTTTTCTTCTGTCGTGAACTGCTCGTCTTCCAATTGGTTTGAAATTTTTCTGCAACTTCTTGGTGCTAAGGAATGTCTCAAAAGAAAAAAACAAAAACAAAAAAAACTGAGTTTTTATGAGGTTGCTAAGGTTTAATCAAATGGGACTACATCGATTAGCTGTTCCGTGTTATCTTACCCTTCAACTTTCCCTTGATGGAAGTAAGGTCAGGCTTGAGTGAGTATAATAAACTATGCTACAAGGTTTTCTGGCAGGCCAACCAGATTGGGAGCAGAGAGTATACTCTATATCATTTTACATATGTAAAATGTTAACAAACCATTGCAATCAGCCAAACCATCTCAATTATGCTGTATCTCAAATACCAGGTTAAAAAGTTTGCAATTCATATAATAATTGTTTTAGTTACTTTTTATTTGCAATCTTGGAACATCTTAAAAGGTACATATTATTATTATTTCACTGTACATTATATTATCAGCTACAGCAATATAATTAATTACACTTTAACATAGCTTCATTAAAAGTATAAAACAATGGTCTTTTATTTTAAAGTGAGCAACACTGAGTAGAAAAAATAAATCAATCTAGAACGTAAATGTAAGAATATTACTATTTAAATTTTATACTTGGTTTCTCAAATTTTTTGCTCACGGGCAATAGGCAGCAACAGTTTTGCAGGTGAGTGACTTGGGACTCGCCAGATCCAGGGCACGCGATCAGCTAGAGCATCATCATGTTCTCCGCGACAGCCAGGTTGAAGAGAAAGTTCTCCAGGGCAGGAGCAAGTGCCTTGGAGCGTAATGTCTCAATGGACACCATGGCTCGCCCCTCAGTAGTGCGTACTGTTGCTATGGACCTGCAACAATAAATACAATACATAATGTAGTCTTTGTACAAAAGGAAAACATGAGTTAATTTCCAACTCCCTCATCATTTACAAGTTTAGTATTGTTAATTCTTGAGGGTCCTTTTGGTGGGGTTCAACAGGTCTTTAAACCTCCCCTCTTCAAATGTACACAATATCTGATTGCCTCTGTAGGCTTCAAAATTAGGGGGGGGGGGTCATACTTAATATGTAAGGAGGGTGGGGGAGTACTTCATCAACTGATGTTTTATTCAGTTGATTTTCTTCTAAACTGAACCAATCTAAGAAAATCAGTAAGGGTATGGGGTATGTATATTTAGTTCAGCTTCATACGATCACATCTTATTTATATGCAGTGTACCATGTGAATATTATAATGCTCATCCATTTCCACTTAAACTAGCTTGCATGCCATACTTGCCACTTCAAAATGACATATAATGTCTATTGTATTTGACAGATTTTTAAATTTTGTACTAGAAATGAAATTTTTTTAATATATTATAATTTCAATTTGCATTATTGCAATGACGTCATGTGATCAGCATTATGAAAAAAAAAAAAAAAAAATACATGGATATTTTTTTATTTTTTATTAAATTTGTAACTGCATTAAGGGAAGGATAACGCCAGAGTTATGCAGCGATCGCAGCGCCTCTATATCATTATTCAAAATATCCCACTCTAAAGATACCACGCCAGTCAAGCAAGTTGTTATATTCAATTTATTCGTATATAATGAGTTAAATTATAATTGTATGGTTGATTTATTTATAAAACTTTTTTATCATTACTATAAAACATTTTTGGAAAGTTTTTAGTTTAGGTGGAGTGGACTACAAGCATTGTTTTGGTTCATTAGTCAGCCTGTTGCATTCGCCAGCTGTTTAATGGCCGACAAAAAAGACTGTGCAAGACGTGCGAGTGTCAAAAATTGTGCAGTTATTATTAATTTACGCCGCTCCCACTCTCACAGTGTTTTTTTTTTTTTTTTTTTTTTTGCTGTGAAGGTTTGTTCTGGTGCATTGTGTTTGTTTCTATTTTTTTTAAAAATTCGGACTATTGGATTATAGAATTTTTCTAATGTCAATGAAATGCAGCGTATGCTTGTTCAATAAATGGGTTCAGTTTCAATACACATAACTCGGAAACTGGATCGTATTTGTATTGACAATATTTTAAGGGCTAATAAACGACATAGAGGAGAACATTTTAAGATATGTCCGGAGGAAGAAATGAGAGTGGAAAATTTAACATTGGTGGCGTTATCTTACCCTAAAAAAAAACTGAAATATTTAGCTTACTTTTACATAAACTTTAAACAGTGGAAAAAAAAACACACACTCTCTATCACTGTCCATTCTCCCACAGCAAAACAAAAATTGTTAGCTTCAATTTCTTTAAGTTTTATTCTGTTGAAACGAGCAGATTTAACAATTTCATTGCATAGCTTTGATCAAGGAAAATTTTGCAGCTTTTGGGCACCTCTCCTGGACACTCTTACCTGAGCTGGGTGAGAAGCTCTGCTGTTTTTTCTGCAATAGCTCTGACGACATGCTGTTCACTGTGGCTTGCACTTTCTGCCAGCTGCACCAAGAACAATGCAATTTCCTTGTGGCTCTTGGTCATCACCATGCTCTCTGCAAGCAAACACACATGCAGCACATGAGTCAATATTTCTGACTTAAACAGGTGTGAAAACAAGGAAAGTTTACTGACTCTCAGGCTGGCGTGATTATTAAGCAAATAAGCTGCAAAAAACTCTTAATTATTACCAAACTGTAGTCCAAAAATATCAGGGTAGTGGTAATAAGTTCAAATGGTTTCACTTATATAATTACATGAAGGCAGCCTCTTGCAAGGCGTTCATTTCATGTTCTGTTAACTAAATTTGTAATTGAAAAATTGCCATCCACTGGTAAGGGGAAATTTTTAAGGTTAGGTGTGTACATTATTGGTTTATCTCTATTTATACCTGTTTCTTCTGGACTACTGTACTAACTGTTCTTAAGAGATTTATATTTTGTAGAGTATTTAATTTTGGCTTTGTAACTTATTGTCACTATCAACATATGTACTGCTGAGTCTTGCTCCCCTAATCAGTGATATATGGACATTACTATTGTCAGGTCAAGATCTCCAGTTTCACCAGTTTTGCATTGTTAAAAAGTGTAATTAGAGCACAGCATTATTACCTCCTTAGGTAAACACGGGCAACTCTGACCTGGCCCTTGAGGCAGTTCCTGCAGCAGGAATCCTGGCTCAAGGGAATGAGTACAGTACATTAACTCTGTGGGTCAGCGGCAAGGATAATATATAGAAGGATTCCCAAGAAGGGTTCCAAACTGGAGATAAGAGTGTTAACCGATACTAGCAGCTCTCGCGGTAGATTTTGGAAACAGAGAGGCTGACAAGCGCGCCATCTCTACGTGATAAAAGAACTGAACCTAACATCGTAAAACAATGTTAACTCCGGGTTGCGAGATCCGAAGTTCGATGGACGATTTACATTATTTTTTATTGCTAGACAACAGCTCAAATCACCGCGAAATGAAAAATATTCTCGCATACCTTATTAAATTTCCAGTCTTCTACATGTGTTCTGGATACTCCAAGGCACAAATTTCACTGCCAAATAATTTACCGAAATAGCTTGTGTATTTGCAGGATTGCACCTATATGCATCATGCACCCACTTATCTATGCTGTATTTAATTTCTGGCGTGATCTAAAAGGACAAAAAGCTCCTTATCGTTAATGGTAATTAAGATTGAAGCTAAAACAAAAAAAAATTGCACAATCAAGCCAATTTATTGAGCAAATGGAAGGTAATTAATTGACGTACGTGTTCACGAAAACTTCACAACATAAACATGTGAGCGAGCGGAAGGCTGGCGGCAGCGAGCGAGCAGCCAGAGCAGCGCAGCAGAAGAGGGGAGGTAGAGGAGGGAGAGAGGCCGGAAATGTTCTACAGCTGATATTTTGTAACATTTATCAAATTTTATTTTCGTATTCTTAACTGCAGCATAACAAAATAACCCTTATAGACAAGCTCTGTTGAATTTGTTTGAATATTAACAAAGTTCAATGACTTAATGTGTTTGTATTAAATTTGAAGTCTTGTAAATATTTATGTAATTATAGTAATAAAATTATTAAAAAACATTTTTCATTGAAACAAATTTTTTTACTACATCGATCATGATCCCGCTCGTTAATTCATTTTGATGCCTTTCATAAAATCGATCGAAGTAAGATGCACACTATATTAAGGTCGATTTTCCTACCGGTTGCCATGATAAACTAGCATTATTATGGTGAATGGAATTTGTAAAGTCTTTTTCAATTAAAGTTATTTTTCATTTAATGAAATTGACAGTGCACAAAAATTATAAATATGTGCGTTTTGGATATATTATACTCATTTTCACTTTCCATTTAATGGTAACGTAATAACGTAATAATAAATAAGATGTAAATTTTAGTGAAAATTTTTTTCACTAAAAAAAAAATATATGTTTATAATTTTTGTGCACTATCAATTTCATTAAATGAAAAATAACTTTAATTGAAAAAGACTTTACAAATTCCATTCACCATAATAATGCTAGTTTATCATGGCAACCGGTAGGAAAATCGACCTTAATATAGTGTGCATCTTACTTCGATCGATTTTATGAAAGGCATCAAAATGAATTAACGAGCGGGATCATGATCGATGTAGTAAAAAAATTTGTTTCAATGAAAAATGTTTTTTAATAATTTTATTACTATAATTACATAAATATTTACAAGACTTCAAATTTAATACAAACACATTAAGTCATTGAACTTTGTTAATATTCAAACAAATTCAACAGAGCTTGTCTATAAGGGTTATTTTGTTATGCTGCAGTTAAGAATACGAAAATAAAATTTGATAAATGTTACAAAATATCAGCTGTAGAACATTTCCGGCCTCTCTCCCTCCTCTACCTCCCCTCTTCTGCTGCGCTGCTCTGGCTGCTCGCTCGCTGCCGCCAGCCTTCCGCTCGCTCACATGTTTATGTTGTGAAGTTTTCGTGAACACGTACGTCAATTAATTACCTTCCATTTGCTCAATAAATTGGCTTGATTGTGCAATTTTTTTTTGTTTTAGCTTCAATCTTAATTACCATTAACGATAAGGAGCTTTTTGTCCTTTTAGATCACGCCAGAAATTAAATACAGCATAGATAAGTGGGTGCATGATGCATATAGGTGCAATCCTGCAAATACACAAGCTATTTCGGTAAATTATTTGGCAGTGAAATTTGTGCCTTGGAGTATCCAGAACACATGTAGAAGACTGGAAATTTAATAAGGTATGCGAGAATATTTTTCATTTCGCGGTGATTTGAGCTGTTGTCTAGCAATAAAAAATAATGTAAATCGTCCATCGAACTTCGGATCTCGCAACCCGGAGTTAACATTGTTTTACGATGTTAGGTTCAGTTCTTTTATCACGTAGAGATGGCGCGCTTGTCAGCCTCTCTGTTTCCAAAATCTACCGCGAGAGCTGCTAGTATCGGTTAACACTCTTATCTCCCTTCATAACATGGCGGATTCCAATAGAGTGCGCTCCTGTCTATTTCCTCCATGGTCAGCGGCTAAATTAATCCCGAAGTCTGGTCGGCAGGGTAAGCCGTTAGCAACATGTCCTCAGTACGTAGAGTCTAGTAAGCCTTAATACTACTTAAAATGACATCTTACTAAAAAGCAGAGAAAATTGCCGTGGACATTGACAACCGAGGTAATAATGCTGCCGGCTTACTGAATTACATAATATGATTACATAATATGTAGTAAGTTTTTCAACTTACAGAACGTTGGCAATACTTTATAATAATTTTAAACCCAAACGTGTTTACCCGCCAAGGCAAGAAAGAAATTTGTCAGAGAGTTTAAAAGTATTCGCCTAAGTGGGACTCGAACCCACATCCCTTGCAACTCATGTGCTAGTGCCTTACTCATTAGACCACTAGGCTCGACTTTCAAATCTCTGACTCTTGCGAGTTGCAAGGGATGTGGGTTTGAGTCCTCGGTGAAAACTTTTAAATTCTTTGACAAATTTCTTTCTTGCCTTGACGGCAAGTTTCATTGCTGAAAATGCAAAAAAGTTTGGACTGGAAAAAAAACAGATTTTAAAAAGAGAGGACTGTTTCAGTTATTTCAAATTTTGTTTTAAACTTTCTCCAGTTTTATAAAACTGAAAACAGTTTTGTCTATTTTTTTCATTTGTATTTTTTTTCCTCCTCCCTCTTGACACAATATTGATGGTGTTTCAAATCTTTTTTTTTTTTTTTTTTCCACTGCAAAAGATGGTACTTCATTGAAATATCTTGCCAAAATTTTTAATTGAAGAAACATTATGGTAAAAATGTTAGTTAATGGTTAGAAGACCAGAAAAGGTAGAATGAATAAGCTGGATTTCACTGGAAACTGGAAATGAACTGTTTCTTTAAAAAATTGAAAACTATTTTCCAAAATTAATTAGAGTGCATTCAGTACCGCAAATTAATTACACTGAAATCCGTCCCTTAATTATTACTGGTTTTCTGATTGCTGTTAAAAAAATTCTTTCTCGATAACTATACATTATTGTATAAAAACCCCAAAAAGTAAGCAAAAGGCTAAAAATATATAATCATCTACTGTAGCAATTTCGGGTCAAGATGGTGCTGTCCTATTGATCCCACCGAAAGTAAGACTGGAATTGTATAGGAAAGGCTTTCTTTGCAGAACATGAGTGATGTTGTGGAATAAGCTGCCACATGGTGTTAAATTGACTGGTGATCGGCAGTTTCTACGTTGTTTAAAAAAACATTATATTTCTAATAGGTAGTAATAAATTGTGTAGACTCTACGCATAATAATTATGCTATAGTAAAATTGCATTTGTGTCAATTTATATTAATTGGGATAACAGCCACTTTTAGTGTTATGGTGCCTCTATTTGGCGCTTTGGCATGTTATCCCCAACCTAAATAACATTGTTATTACTGTGTAGATAACAATTTGTGCATGTATATCTATTTGTATTGGGTAAAATAATATATATATATATATATAAATATATATATATATATATATATATATATATATATATATATATATATATATATATATATATATATATATATATTTGTGGATTTATATATATTATATATATATATATAATATATATATATAAATCCACAAAACGGAAGCTATCAGCTATGTAATGAAAATCCTCATTAGTATACAATGTAATATTAATTGCTGATCCCTAAAAATGATGAGGACTTTCCGAGAGGAGGAGCTGGCTGTTATTACCTTTGGCGTGCGGTGCAACAGTAATTTCTCGCGCGGGGAGGTGAACCAGGACATCAAATAGGTCAGCTCGACTCTCAATCGCCGCCTCTCTACAGCCAGCAACGTAGCTGGTACTGCTCTGCAACCACAAGCATCAAGTCAATGCTGCAGGGTAGGTTATCATGTTCTAAATTTAGGATATGCACATAACAAAAAAGCTTCTCCATCATAGTTATATTTTATGCAACTCGAAACGAAGAAGATGCTGTTTATAATTTGTAAGTGTATGAGAGGAAAGTGCAACACATTGGAGAGGGGCAATCACAATGAACAAATGAGTCAAAAAAAATTTTTTTGGTCTTAAATCAGGTGCTAAATAAGATATGCTATACAGTATATGTGATCTGTGGTAGGGGTAGGTATCATCTGTTCCAAGTTGTTTTAATTATGTTGAGAAAAACAGATTTATGACATTTTTTTTTTTTTTTTTTTTTTTTAGTATCAGGTTTAATACTTTTGATTTAAGGTAGAGATAACACAGATCAGCTGGTCCAATGTTAAAAAAATCGCATTCTTAAAAATGTTCTCCTCTACAATTCTACATCCCGTATCAGTAGGTAAAATATCAGGTATACAAAAACGAGCTAGTTTTCGAGTTATTAATTTTTAAAGTTGACTAATTTAACATGGAAGTTCCATTTCTCCATGTTAAATTAGTGAACTTTAAAAGTTACTAACTCGAAAACTAGCTCGTTTTTGTATACCTGATATTTTACCTACTGAGGGGATGTAGAGGAGAACATTTTAAATTTTTTTCATAATTGTTATGAATGGGATTTTTTTAGCATTGGGCCAGCTAATCAGTATTATCTCTACCTTAAACCCAGGATAAATTTATTGGGTAAAGATTTTAAGGAAAATAAAAACCATTGCGGTTTGGATAATTAGGTAAAGAAAGCTATAGGTATAAGGAACTATACTATACTTATCGTTTTCTTTGCCTAAATTTCTTGGATAAAGCATTGCCAAAGCCCTTTGTGAATGTCCCTCCTCCTCCCCGGCATTCATAGCCCTATTTGACAGTACAGGCGGCCCATTATTATAAATATATTATTTCCATTTCAAGCTGATATTCATTAATTTCCCTTATCACCAAAAATTTTTTCAATTATGAAAGAATGGAAGGCATTTAACTTCTAGAAAGGCTGATTTTCAATTAGGCAAGTTCGTGACATGACCATTTGATGCTCTAAAATTTGCTACTATCAGATTAAAAAAGATACCTCTGAAGGATATCAGTAGTTTAGCAACAAGTGCTAAGTGGACTAGCAATTTCCCTCTACAAATTCCATACTTTGAATGTTCTTTAAGGGAAAAAAAAAAAAAAAAAAAATTAAAAAATGCTGCTTGAGCAATGAACAACCTGCAGGAAAACTTTTTTATTGCAGCAATGAAAAGAGGGTACCAAATTATACTAACCCAATTTTTTGTCAGATTTTTTAGAACCAGGGAACTATTTTTAAATGAAAGTTCTGAGGAAGGCGGAATAGCAGTTACCTTCTTACCAGAAGGTTAGGGACTAAACGAGGTGCGTGTTCAAACCTCAACTTTAAAAAAAAATCTTATCAATACTTCCAGTGCTCTAAAATATCTGAAAAAATTAGAATAGCATGATTTGGTGCCCTCTATTAATTTCTGCAGTAAATTTTAATTTTTTTGATGTAGGTAAGGATGCAGATCATTGTCTAAATATACAGTAATAATTATTAAGCTGAAGAATACACACTACAGCTTGTTGTCCAGTTCAATCGTCTCAATCAATGGTATTTATTTTTAAAGGAAAATAGAGCAAATTATAATTTCTGTCCTAAAAATGTAAAATTAATACTAAACCACATAAAAAAAAAAATTCTTTGTATGCTTGTGTTCTTTTTTTACAATCTCTTACATTTATTTGTTAATTCAACCCTGTGCTACGACATTCGAAAGAACTGCACTTTTTTTTTTTTTTTTTTCTTTTTACTTCTAACAGTATAACAGTAGACTTTAGTGACAAGAGTACAGCAAAGCCTTTCTTTCTTTTCCTTTTTTTTTTTTTAGAGTTACGACGAGTCAATGCATGTGCTAGTAAGGATTTGTAATTGAAATCACCTCTGAGCTTTTACACAGGAGGGAAGCAGGATTTAATAGAAACAATGCATTTTGTTAATTTATTGATTTCATAGACGTGGCATATGGAATAAAAACTGTAGACATGCAAAGCACGTTATGAAATTGATTTTGCAACATGAAAAAAATCAAGTCAATGCAGCATTAATTATCACTAATTACTGTGACTAAAATAATTGGAACTTGCTTTAAAGTTATGATTATAGTGCGGGCTTTAATATTATCTCAAAAACAACAAAATAGAGAGTAGCCTTACCCTGAGATCAAGTACCTCCTCTGGATGCAGGTCAGTCCAAGGGAAGAGGCAATCCCAGCCTTTCCGATGCCACATGAGGGCTGGTAAAGATCTAACTGCCTGCAATGATGACTTAGAAATAATAAATGTTTACGGATACCAGCAGCATGCGAGGAAGTGACCAGATAAATAAAGAATTTGAAAGAGCACTGACCTTGACAGTGCTTTGTTTGAGTTCCTTATTTTTATATTTATAAAAGTCATTTACTTGGGAGATAAAGGCAAACATTACAAGTTATCTACTTCACCTCATGCTACTGATGGTTACAGTTTTTACCGAGGTGGTTTGAAAGAATTGAAAGTGATACAAAGCACATATTCGATTTGATGGTTTATACAGATACATAATTACAATTTATCTCTTCCCTGCATCTGCTTATTATTATGTAAAGTTATGGATGGGGTGGGGTGGAGAGGGGCCGGCGGCCGGATTTTTACAAAAATCATAAAAGGTAAATTTTCAGGTAAAAACCTTGATGATGCATATGTTATCTAGTTGTACAGCTTATTTAAATAGCATTAGCTGAGTATACTTAATACTCCACCAGAGGGAAATACGAATTGCAACCTTTTAGAATCAATAACAGCTGGGTGTTTTATTGTTCTTAAGTTAATGTTATAGCTGTTAATGTTTTAGATTTTAATATTTTAGCATGAAACTGATGTTCCAAATACCAAGTTTGTGTTATTTGGACAACTTTTTTTGCTCGACTTTTATATTTTGTATTGGATTGTTGATGCAGAATTACATTTCACTGCATCAACAATACTATAAAAAATATGAAAGTCGAAGCAGGTCTTCTTTTTTAAGAAGAAAATTGTATGGGACGACCGTGCAATTGTTATTGAAATAAATAAATAAATAAATAAATAAATAAATAAATAAATAAATAAATAAATAAATAAATAAATAAGTAAATAAATAAATAAATAAATAAATCAGTACAGGTAACAGTGCAGCGAAAGAAGTATTTCTACATTCACATCATGGCCAGGTTATGTTCACCTGTGAACAGCAAGCCAAGCCTGACCAGGACAGTCAGTGAATCAAAGGCGGGTTCATTCTGGCTTTAAAAGACTAAAGTTAATAGTTAATGTTGAGTGGGAGTATAAAAATAATGCTTTCACTGCAACAAAGTACTGAATTTTGAAAGTGTTTAGGCTGTTAATATTCATTGGCATTTATCTTTAACAGTACGATAATGAAGATACAAATACAAACCTTTAATAATGCATCTAAGCTATGATGGTAAACAACAATTCTTTTCCGCAACAGCAATGCAGTGTAAATCAATATACTTTCAAGGCCAAAAATACGTAACAGTTCTGAAACAGAGTTTTTATGAAGATGTAACAGAGTTGATATACAGTATATTTTATATTTTTACTAGAGGGTGCAAAATTTATTGCTATTTTCCACAAAAAAGTCTCTCAATAGTGGGTCCAAAAAAATCATGACTTTAGGAGCTTAATGATAATATTGATAATATAAATCAATGATATTTTTTATATTTTAAAAGCTTATATAGAAGATTCTGTGAAATTGCCAGCAATATTAATAAAGTAATCCAAAATATGGGCTTAATGAAGCAATAACTTTCAAGTCACCCAAGGTCTTGAGCCTTAGCAGAGTGGGGGATAAGGGATTTTGGGTGGGGGAGGGGGGATTTTTGTTCCCCCTTTGAAAGAAGAAATTAAGTAAGTCTAGGAGGCCACTCAAAAAAGTACAAAGGCTCAAGGTTTGAGGGGAAAAGGAATAAAATATACATATTATTGAATGAAAAACACTCTGATTTTGAGACTCTGATCGCCTGAGGAAGAGAGCGGTTGACTCTAAAAACATTGTGAAGTGTAGTATTTTATCTCAATTTAAGTGATAGTAACAAGCACAAACACTTACAAGTTAGTGATATAATGCAGCATTCTATGTACATTAAGGATTACATCAAACACCAGCAAAGGTGAAAGTCCAAGAGTTTTTCTTTCAATATCAATACCCTTTGCACACAAAAATTATTTACCAATGTATCATTATTATTATTAAGGCGTTAGGAATATTTATAGGAATGACAGCATCTGGAGAAAAGCAGAACAGTACGTTGCAACATAGTTGAGTTTTTTTAAAATACTTGTAAACTAACAAAATAATTGATAAATAGTATATATATATTTTTTTAAAATTGCTCTGTTAGTTTAGTTTCATGAGATCTGTGGATATCTGCAATAAAAATGGCAATAGTTTAAAAATTGAAAATAATAAAAAGACTTTTTTTGAGTCCTCTATTGAGATGGCTGGGTATAAAGACAACACTTGTAGGCTTCTTGAAATTTGCAAGTGCAACTTTAGTTCATAAATGATCACAAACTTCAGCATTAAACAATGCATGGGGTGATTTGGGCATGCATAATATTAACAAAATGCAACACACTGAATTAAAAAAAAAAAAAAAAAAAAAAAAAGATACCTCAGATTGTACCTTTGTACCTACGAGGGTTGGATAAAAAGTTCTGAATCAGTGGTATTTCAGTAGGGCGTGTGTAAATTTTTACATCCCTCTTAAGTATACATATTTATTTTTCTGTGCTTATTTTTGTCGAGCAATGTTAGGTGACCTCAAAAAGTTACCAAAAAGTGAGCAGCGGACCATCATTAAATATGTGGTGTAGAAAAATATAAACGCAAGGAAAATTGATGAAGACATGGTGCAAACTACTGGTGATAATGCTCTATTATATTCCACAATTGAAAAATTGGTAGCTCAATTTAATCGTGGAAGACTAGCTAATTAAGATGACCTCAGTTTAGGGCCCAAATCATCTTTTAGTGCAAATATGATTAAAAAGGTACACTTAATTATTTTAAACTACCATTGTATTTTATGTCAATAAATAGCTGAGATTCTAAGCATTTCCATGGGACAGATGAATTAAACCCTCACTGTAAAATTTAGGGTGAAAAAGCTTGTAGCAAAATGGTTGCCGCGATTCTTATCTGAGAACCACAAAAAGTGCAGGTGAGGAAAAGCAAATCTATTTTGCAGGTTTTAGTCACACTTCTTCCGGTAGGTGGGCACTGAAAATGCAACACGGGTTTACCATGGGACACGAGAGTGTCATGGATGTGGAAGAACAACGGTTTATGTGCCCTACTAACAAGTAAGCTGAGCATCAAAATTAAGCTAGAAAGGTCATGACAATCGTTTTCGGGAAGTCCAAGGGCTTATTATTGATTTACTGCCTTTCAAGGGGCACCACAATAAATTTACAATATTATGTTGATATTCTTGATAAATTAAACCCCACTCTACTTACGAAACCCACAAATTTAGCCAATTAAATAATCACTCTCAACCGTGCAAAGCAATGGTGCACATGTGTTGTGAGCCACCACTATTGGAAAAAAACATGATTTTCATTAAAATATGCTTTCTTATTGCTCTATTTTCTTAATTTCTTACTCTCACATTACCACCTACTCCTAAAACTAAGAAAGCTCCTTGGAATAACAAGATTTAAATCCTAGGAAGACCTTAAAGTGATCTGAAAATGCGGAAATTAATGACTCCAACTAATTAAAATATATTACAGAGGTGTGAAAATTTACACACACCCTACTGAAATACCACTGAATCTAGGACAAGTGTATATTATATATGCTTTCTCAGTACTTTTCATCCAACCCTCGTACAATAATGTAATAAGTTAGTACAGTAACTAAGGTTTTACTTTACAGAAATTAAACCATTTTAAAGCAACTTGGCTTCAAAACTGGATATCAGGATATGTTATATATATCTGCAATCTGAGGACTAGCCATTTAAGTATTTGATTAGGAATACTGTAGCTCTAATTTGGAAGAACATTGTCAAATTTTGAAGCTGCATTCAGTTTTTTCCAATCTATGATACCTTTGACATTAGTGTTTGCAAATGCCTTGCTTTGGTATACCTTTGACATTAGTGTTTGCAAATGCCTTGCTTTGGTCAAAGTCACGAGCTAGGAATGTTCCGTTTTCTTCTGTGGTACAGCTGCCACGTGTGACCACCGAGAGATACAGCTGCAGCATCGCCACAGGATCACCTGCAGGCCATGCCAACATGAGTACACAATGACAATGTTTCCCAGATTAACTCACTCATATATAGCACTGGTTTATACCTGTTTTGCAGTACGTTTTACTAAGAATGCGACATAAGGTTTCATATTTTTCAGGATTAAAATCCTTAGCCCATAGTACTAAGGCAAATTGTTTAACCTGAAAAATAAAATGTTATTAGGAATAATGCATGGAAAAAAAGGACAGTTTAAAGTTTACAATTATTTTATAAAGCAGGCATGGATCACAGAAAGGGTTAGGGTGCGAGGAATAAGATATTTATTTGAATAGAGAAATAAATTAGGGGAAAAATTTTCTGTACTGTAAATTTAGATTCCAATCTTGGGGACATATCGCCCTCCTCTCACTTTTGATTCACACTTGAAAACATTATAACAATTTAATGAGAATAAAATGTTACCTACTTTGGGTAAATTATCCGAGTCAAAAACTTCTGTGTAGTGAATATAGTACCAATTCTGTCCAAGTCGACTGTACAGGTAAGGTTGTTGACTTGTGTGATCAGAATTGTCAAGGCCGCATTTTCTCAGAATTATGGACTGTTGCTGCTCACTTAATGAAGGATATGTCCAGGTACACAATACATCTCCATTTGTATCTCTTTCTGAAACAAATTAATTGGCATCATAATATACAGTACATCAATTTTTTTTACAATTGGTCAAGGTCACTTGATAGGAAAATATTGATAGCAACAATGTAGCATATACATGAGTGGAGAGAAAAAAAAAGTACCAACATAAAATAAAAACCCTGATAATAATTACTTACATTTTTGCCATTTAATTTTTATATAATAAATTATGAGACAACATTGGTAGCTTTGATATATATATATTTTTTTATTAGTTACACCACACATTTTAATTTTACATGAATTCATATGATATTATTTATTTAAATTTTCAACATCAATAATTTGGTGACCAACAGTTGCCAAACTTTTGATTTAGTATTTAACTTGCTCATCAATTACAATCAATGTCACAGTTCAAAAAATATGAACAAATTCAGAAAAACAGTCTAAAAAATTAGGTTTTATTCAATATAAAAATTGAAAAAAATCTGTTGTTTGGTTCTTATGGTGATTAACAAATTTAACATTGAAAGGATACAAAATTTAAATTCGATTAGCATAAATATAAAATAATATAAAAAATTCTGAAAAAAATCAGAGCTAATTGGAAGACTGTTGTAAGTCTACCAAATTAATTTTAAGAACATTCCTCCTAATTCTCGCTTAAGGCTTTAGCAAATAAGGTGTCATAAAGAGGCAAAGAATGGTGAAGCTTGTTTGTAATTTATATTTTCAATTTATAGGCTAGCGCCACGAGATTGCTGGGTTGCCTGCTTACAGGAAAACATACTGATTTTTACCTCCCCTCCTCTCCTATTCCTGAAGAGCAATCTTACGTTCTAAAGCATTGGAAAAAAAAATAAAAATACGTATATACTGTATATTATATACAACTGTATAAAGAAAATTTAGAAAAAAATTAATTATAAATTACTATATTGATATAATTTTTATATCATGTTCTAGTTTATAAAGAATACACCAGTTAACATTTTTATGTCCTTAAGGGTAAGGTAACTCGCCCAATGTTTAAAAAAAAAATCCACACATGAAAATTATGAAAAAAATTAAAATGTTCTTCTCTACATCCCCTATCAGTAGATAAAATATCAGTTATACAAATTCGAGATAGTTTTTAAGTAATGAATTTAACATGGAGAAATGGAACTTCCATGTTAAATTAGTCAACTTTAAAAATTCATAACTTGAAAACTAGCACAAATTTGTATGATACCTGATATTTTAGCTACTGATAGGGGATGTAGAGGAGAACATTTTAAATTCTTTTCATAATTTTAATGTGTGGGATTTTATTTTTTTTTTAACATTGGGCGTGTTACCTTCCCCTTAAGTAAAATAATTATAATGGGTTGGCTGCACGGCCGATTTTAAGTGGCGGAAACGAAAGAGGAGGTGCTGAAATGCAGGTGTGAATTTTATGCGAATTTTTTGAGCACTGTAACTTTGTATAAATGCAGTTTTAAAACATGCATTTCACCTGGAGGCCATCGCCTACCGCCTTTGACGTCATCGAAATGTCAGGTTCGGTTCACTATAGATATGCATACCTGTACGCACCTGCATAACAGGTAGCCAATCAAATCAAAAACAATCTAGCCAAAATTCAAAATTTCAAATGCCTAGCCTATCGAAGTGGATGAGTTTTAAAACTTAAAAAATGCACATTATTTCATGTACGCATACTGTAAAAACACACTGGGAGATAAGTAATATTACAAACGTACCTTTCATCATATTTAAATAATAGAAATTGTTTCTCAAATAGTTTCATTTTATTGAAGAGAAGATGCAATATCAAGTCCTTCCACCACTTTCAGTTTTTAAATGATTGGCGCCGTTAGCAGCAATCAGCCAATGAAAATGTGTAAATTTATCATACTGGACTCCTTCCGTATCTGCTGAATATCTATTGAATTATTATATTAAACCTAAAACTGAGTCTCTTTTCTTATCTACGAAGATAGTAGGATGCCGTAGGATTCAATATTTAACTTTATTAAGACCCTTGAATCATAATTTTTAAATGTCTTTTCAACCCCCTATTTGCTGCTGCTAAAACCATTAGTGGAATGATTGAAAAATAAATACAGTTTTAATTTCAACGTTCCTAGCATGGGCGTCTGTGGCCTAGTGGAAGTACACTCGCCTTCCACACAGAAGTTTTAGGTTCAAATCCTCTCTGGGTCATTTTATATTTTTAGTAGCACGAGGAAGTTTATTTCACATTTTTAATGCAGACGGGGTAAAATAATATTATTATTTCTTACAATATAATTATATTATACTATTATAAGTCACACTTTTTGAAGTCACATACGCACTTCAAAAACTTTGCAAAAAAAAAAAAAAAAAAAAAAAAAGCAAAAAAAAAAAAAAGCGTGCCATACAATGATGGAAAAATTAATAACAAATCATAAAAAACAAAACAATTTTACCCCGTCTGAATTAAAAATGTGAAATAAACTTCCTCGTGCTACTAAAAATATAAAATGACCCAGAGGGGATTTGAACCTAAAACTTCTGCGTGGAAGGCGAGTGTACTTCCACTAGGCCACAGACGCCCATGCTAGGAACGTTGAAATTAAAACTGTATTTATTTTTCAATCATTCCACTAATGGTTTTAGCAGCAGCAAATAGGGGGTTGAAAAGACATTTAAAAATTATGATTCAAGGGTCTTAATAAAGTTAAATATGAATCTTACGGCATCCTACTATCTTCGTAGATAAGAAAAGAGACTCAGTTTTAGGTTTAATATAATAATTCAATAGATATTCAGCAGATACGGAAGGAGTCCAGTATGATAAATTTACACATTTTCATTGGCTGATTGCTGCTAACGGCGCCAATCATTTAAAAACTGAAAGTGGTGGAAGGACTTGACATTGCATCTTCTCTTCAATAAAATGAAACTATTTGAGAAACAATTTCTATTATTTAAATATGATGAAAGGTACGTTTGTAATATTACTTATCTCCCAGTGTGTTTTTACAGTACGCGTACATGGAATAATGTGCATTTTTTAAGTTTTAAAACTCATCCACTTCGATAGGCTAGGCATTTGAAATTTTGAATTTTGGCTAGATTGTTTTTGATTGGCTACCTGTTATGCAGGTGCGTACAGGTATGCATATCTATAGTGAACCGAACCTGACATTTCGATGACGTCAAAGGCGGTAGGCGATGGCCTCCAGGTGAAATGCATTTAAAACTGCATTTATACAAAGTTACAGTGCTCAAAAAATTCGCATAAAATTCACACCTGCATTTCAGCACCTCCTCTTTCGTTTCCGCCACTTAAAATCGGCCGTGCAGCCAACCCATTGGCAACAAAGTCAATTTTTTTTTAATGCTTTAGAGCGTACGGTTGCTCTTTAGGAGGGGAAAGGAGGGGAGGTAAACATCGGGATGTTATCCAATAAGCTGGCAACTCAACAATCTCGTGGCGCTACCCTATACAATTAAGCTATTTCTTAAAAAGCCTCTATTAATAACTTACAGAATAGCTGGCAATTTATTACCAGTCAAATTTTGAATATACAGTCACCAAAATATTAACAGAAATGAAAATAAAGGAACAACTGTGGCTTAAAGGCCCTATGACCATTTCACAGTATTAAGTCCATAATTAGTGTTGCCTTAGTACCGGTATGATACGGCTGCATAAAAAAAAATTGTTCCAGCAGCAAAAATATCAGAGATAATAGCCGATGAAAAGGCACCTGTGATGTCAGTTGTACCCATTTTGCGGTGACGGTATAGGGAAATCCCTGCAAAAGATAGGTTCACTCTAGCTGCAACCACGGACATAATTCTAATTCAGGAATGTTGCAATTTTACCAGGGCAGTCTTGATAGTATTTGTCAAATATCCTGAAAGAATTTTGTTGTTGAAGTTCACACAGACTGACTTATTGCAGTAGCAATGTAAGCCAAATATTTAACATTGTTTTCCTATGCAACATTTTTCTCTTCTTGCAACTGCAATAAGTCAGTCTGTGTAAATGTCAACAACAAAATTCTTTCAGGATATTTGGCAAATACTATCAAGACTACCCTGGTAAAATTTCAACATTCCAGAATTAGAATTATGTCCGTAGCTGCAGCTAGAGTGAACCTATCTTTTGCAGGGATTTCCCTATACCGTCGCCGCAGAATGGGTACAAATAACGTCACAGATGACTTTTCATTGGCTATTATCTCTGATATTATTGTTGCTGGAACAATTTTTTTTATGCAGCTGTATCATACTGAGGTAATACTAAGTGTGGACTTAA
The DNA here is from genome assembly GCA_949825025.1 of Siphlonurus alternatus. Lineage (NCBI taxonomy): Eukaryota > Metazoa > Arthropoda > Insecta > Ephemeroptera > Siphlonuridae > Siphlonurus > Siphlonurus alternatus. Next base: position 46,423,334 of record OX463788.1, on the reverse strand, counting down.
TACTGTGAAATGTAAAATAATACAATATCTGTAAAATAAATAAATAAATAAATGGTCATACGGCCTTTAAAGTTTATGGACCGGAATGACATTTATTATTAATATTTTTGTCAGTGGGAAAGCAACAATAATATTATAGAGGCTTCAAGTGTTCCACATCAGGAAAATTTTCCCCATAAGCCACCATGTTAGAAATTTTAAAAATTTTCTCCGCAACTATTAAAGCTATTAATTTGAAAATATACAGTATCCTATCTCCCCCCCCCTTCCCCCATTAAGGGGTCTTCCGATAATGAATTAAAAACTTACTTTCCTCTAAAAAATATATATTTAAAAACCAAAAAAGCAATTTCGAGTTTTTTTATATATAGGTTTGGATAGGATGGTGGGAACACCGCAAAATCACCGACTTGAAGCCTCTAATGTATGTCATAATCTGTCTCTTTAAATTTGGCTTTTGTTTACCCTACATATAATTGGCAACGATGTATGTGTATAGTATATAATCAGCCACGGTTCCAAGGGGAGACGACCCCTTCCCCCCTAAAAAAATAGGTCCCAAAATACAATGAATGTGTTACCATTGCACCTCCATGCATCTTCCCCTTCCCCCTAAATTTAATACTGCGGGATAAGGCACCACCCCTCGTACAACCGCGCGCTGGATCCACCTCTGTATATACAGTAATGTATATAATATATAACTAATATGGAGTGGAGTGATCAAAAGTCATTTGATGCTGCCTCCTCTTATCACTCATACCTTGATGCCGAACCCATAAGGCATGTGTTTATAGACAAATTTAAGTTCCTTTTCGGTACAATATGCTACACATATACTGCTCTGTACAGATACCGGTAACAGTATCACACACACTTACAGTCTATGCATACAGATCTTATATCATAGTAGAATTATAGGCCGCATTCACATACTCGCAATCTGCTACGGCATGCTATAGGTCTCCTTGGTTATCTTATGGAGCTACGCGTGCTACGGTATGAATGCCGTAGCGATTTCCGGGTATGTGAAAGCTCCCTTATGCATAAGCATGCTTAATGCATGTAATTCAAATTCAAAATCTTTTATTAATCCCATTTTTTCCTACAATCATGAAATGAGATCCGTATAGGCAGATTGGAAAGAAGGAGTTGGAAAAGGTTCAGAGGAGGGCTGCTAGAAGAGTTATGGGTAGAATGAGAAAATGGAGATTAGTTGCAGATGACAAAAAGGTGTGGGAAGGATTATGAAAGCGTGTCGAAAATGATTCAGACTTTGGAGTGGGAGCCACTCGAGGAAAGGAGAAGATACAACCGATTAGGAAATTTGTTTAAAGTTAATAGGGAGATGGCAGGTTGGAGCGAGTTTAGTGACAGAACTAGGAAAGGTAGATATATTGGGAGGGGGGATCATCGGTGGAAACTGGAGTTCAGGGGTAGTGGAAGTGATGTGGGAAAGTATCATACTCCTTCATGAACCGAACAGTGAGGGAGTGGAACTCCGGCCCTGCCGTCTGAGGTGGTAGGGGCGGAGAGTTACGGGGGACTTAAGAGTGCGTTGAGCACTATATTGCGAGCTACCGTGGTTTAGCCACATTTGCCGCAGATCGTTAAAATCTAAATCTGAGCAATTTCTGTGACAATAATAACTACTGTAATGCAAATGCACCAGTAATTTTTTTATGTCACGAACAGCGCATGAAGTGTAACTACATTCAAGATAGCACAATTTATCTTTTGGCGATATTTAATTAATGTTCCGCCTTCGGTTCCGCTCTAGAGAAAGTAAAATAAATTGAAAAGTCAGGACGCGTCCGGCGGGCTTTCTGGGCCAGTCCATGCCATTTTGCTAATCTGCTTCAGGTTTAAACCAATTCTGCATCCTAAATTAGCTTACCTATCAAATTACAGGCTACTAGTTCAACCAATACGGCCATGAATGTATATATATTATCACAGAAATGAGTTAAAAACTATTTTGAAGGCTCTTAACTTTCTTGACAAGTAAAAATCCCGGCTGTTCTTGTTTTTCGTTTCTTTCGTGTTTTATGTTTTTATACGTTTTATACGCCCTCTAGGAAAAGGAGCGCGTCATTCGAATACCCAAAACTAAAAGCAGCTGACAGGAGTGACACAAGGGTGGTGTCCCAAGGATCTTGTATGTATACATGATCCTAGCGGTGTCCCAATATAGCGTTTGCTTGGCTTTGTTGTTGTTTACATTCAGCAGTAGGTATACTGAGAGGGAACTGGAATCACTTGATTTATTCCTCCTAATAATATTTAACATATTTTTATTATTTTTTAGTAATAATATATACGTAAGAAATAAATATACATAACTTTAACATATACATTTTTTTATATTACCTGGCTTCTTTATCATTATTTTTTGTTGTGCCGTTTCCCCCTCGTATTCAAAAGTCCGCGGGGAAAGCAATGGTCGGTGATTGGCTGATTTTTTTGAAGCATCTTAGCATGGGGATGTAGCTTTGCCGGCGGCCCAAATATTTGTATTTTTGGCCCCCAAGCGGTAGTTTCAGGAAGTTATCATAAAACTGTGCGTAATATTTTATGAGCTTTGGTGAAAAAACTCATGTGACCATTGTTAATCGGCACGGCACGGTCTAGCGCGGTAAGAACCGGCAATGCAGCACCCGTCACGGCACAAAATAACGATCAACGCGCTACTGGTGGCTATTTCAGAAAGCTTTTTCACACGTTTTGTAAGTATTTCGTTACATAAAGAAGATACATCGCCTTGCATCTTAGGGTCAATATCAGAGTGCATAAGTGTCCTTAATTAAATGATCGATCATTATTGACGAGAAATTTGGAGTCGATTTACATTTTATTTAATGATTTATTGTATTTTTCACATATATCATTGGCAAATATTGTATTTTTTTCCATTTACTTGACAATTTCTATCATATAAAATAATTGTCAAAAGTACCACGATTGTCATATCGCAGAAAATAAATTATTTTTGGTATGCTTCAGAGATGCAAAACTTCGCGCGAAACATGGTTCGCGAAACTTTCGTGCGAATATTCGCGAAACTTCGCGAAAATTTCGCGAAATTTAAAAAATGACTGTCGCAATGCGATTTTTCATATATTCATCAAAAAATTAAGAAAACAAGATAAAATGGCCCATTTCATGACCTGTCCATCCTCGAATGTGTTAAATGATTTTAAAAATAATTAAAAGTAATTTCTAAAATTAATAAAAAATAAATAAATTTTTTTTATCTAATAAATTAAATAGAACTCTTTTTTAATTCATTTATGCAATTAAACCTGTCAAAATTAGGAAGAAAACGGCGTATTCATTAAATACGATTCGAAAAAATAGAGCGGGAAATTCAAATATATCAATTTCGCGGAAGTTTCGCGCGAAACTTTCGCGAAACTTGGCTTGCGAAATTTCGCGAATATTCGCGAAACTAGTGAAATTTCGCGCGAAGCTTCGCGAAGCGTTGCATCACTGACCGTATGCTACTACCATGTTAAATAGGTGCTTTTTGCCTACATTCACGTGACGTCATATTTTTGTGACGTATGGTGAAAGACCTCTATACTTGAGTGCGTTTGATTTCACGCCAGGCTGGGTAAAATGGCGGTGACCTTGGTCGCTTGGTATGAAACGTCATAATTTCGTCATAATTAGTTCCCAGTCTGTCCGCTAGGTCTCAGGCGCACTGTAGAGTCCGCCCAAGGACCAAGGACGCTACAGTAAGGATAAGTCACGGAGCTGCTGCCCCCTATACGGACAGTGGCGAACTAGAAAAAAAGAATTGAACATCGCCTTTTTGGAGCCAAAACGCCGTCCGAAATGCGCAAAAAGCGTGTTCGAAAACCGAAGGAGTACTCCGTGCAGGTTTACGAACATGCTTTTTGCGCATTTCGGACGGCGTTTTGGCTCCAAAAAGGCGATGTTCAATTCTTTTTTTCTAGTTCGCCACTGCCCGTATAGGGGGCAGCAGCTCCGTGACTTATCCTTACTGTAGCGTCCTTGAGTCCGCCCGCGTCAGCCTGGGCCAGCCAGGAAGTGACGTCATGAGAGGAGGAAAAATGGCCGCCGGGCTGGCCCCACTTGACGACAAAAAACGCTTCAGCCCAGGCCAGCCCGGACTGGCCCGTGAATTCAAACGCACTCCTTATTGTGCATGCCAATCCACGAAAATGCACACTAAACACATTATCGATTGTCAATTTTTTGAAGTGTTGACGCCATATTGACACTAACTGTTAGGCCTGTTCGTAAACCCTGCTCGGTGTACTCCGGTGTACTCTGAGCAAGTTTACGAACAAAAATCGTGACGTCATCTGCACTGCACAGACTGCACTCCCTACACCACCATCTGCGCTGGTGTAAGAAAACGGTGTATATATAAAAGTGTACACCGAGCAGGGTTTACGAACAGGCCTGTTGTCTCAATTAGCGCAAGTGTTCGAGTATTTGAAGGGTCTAGTATTTATTAGTGTTTGAAATAGCAACTTCAAACACTAACACAGACACTAAATTTTTTAACATTGATCAGCTGATGAATGTTTCCAACTTTTGACATTAGCAAGTGTTGGCGCTAGTGTACAGTAAAGTTTTTTTTTTATTCATTTTTTATATTTTTTTTAAGGATGAATCTCAGTAGGTTGATATCTCGCAATCGTACCGCCTGAATGCAACAAGATTTGCAGGGGACTTAGAACTCGCCATCAATAGGTGGCATACAAATTTTGAAGCGAATCTGTCTTATCATGCAGTTTTGTGAAAACTGAGGTAGAAGTTTAACATTGACCTTTATGGACGGAAACCGGAAATGGAGCTGTTGTAAGAAAACTGCAAGACTGAATTTGCTCAAACCATAAGCGATTAAGTTTTAGAACATGATCGATTTTTTAAAATTTATTTCATTCGATTCGTTTGCAGGGAAATATTCTTTAATTGATTCCGAAGTAACTGAGATTAATCGTTAAATTGTTTATTGAACACAAAAAACAATTATTATAGAATACATAATACAATTTTAGAAAATTACAATTTTATAGTTTTGACCTCTATGAGCTTTAAGCTCGAGCAGAGGGAAAAAGAAAAAAAAAAAAAGTAATTGAAACTGACTTGATGGCGGAAGTACAGGAAACAAACTATTATATATATTCTATGCAATTATACAATAGAAAATTATGAAAATAGTATAATATTTAGGCTATAATATATTACATTATATGCGGAAGTTAATAATTAAAAATAACATAAAAAAATTGTTTCAAAAAAAATAAAAATAAGTATTAAGAAGAATAAGTTTCAATTGTCAGAGTGAATACAAAAATACAATTGAATGAACCAATGATAAAATAAAAAAAAGAGAATAACAAAACAACAACAACAAAAAAAGACATAAATTCATTTGCATCCTATATTAAAAAATTAGGCATAATATATTGATAGAGAATTTTTATTTTTGGAACTATTATTACTCAAGGAAAATTGGCATAAATTAATATACTTTTTAACATTATATCTGTGAACATTTTAACAGATGGTGATGATTTTATATTTTCCGGTAAACCATTGTATAAATAATGAATAGCCTTGGACATAATAGAGTATTGTCCTCAATTTTTTTTATTGCAGAAATGGATAGAGGGTCCAAAGTTATGCTACCGTGATTTTTTTCAGATTTTTTAGAGACCGGGAAGTATTTTTAAAAAATTATTGAAAGTCCTTTTCGTGACGTCACGAGACGCCGCTCCTTAAGAAAAAGATAGGACTTGCCGCCGCGTGACGTCACAAAAAGGACTTTCAATAATTTTTTAAAAATAGTTCCAGGTCTCAAAAAAATCTGAAAAAAATCAGGGTATCATAACTTTGCACCCTCTATCCATTTCTGCAATAAAAAAAATTGAGGACGATACTCCATTGAGTATTTTCCAAGATTAGTTCTTGTGAAATCAATATGGAAGTAATTAGATCGTCTTGTATTATGATTATATATGTACATCACTATTTAGTACTAAAGAACAATTGTTTTTAATTAAGTTATTGATTATTTTATAAACAAATTTAAGGTACATAAATTTTTTGCGATTAGTCCTGTGATATTAAGCATGTTAGTATCATTATTAAGTTCAATAGTATTTTTCCTCCATTCAAAATTATACAGTATTTTAATAATTTTGTTTTGGAGTATTTGTAGTGGTTTCAGTACATTTTGATATGCATTTCCCCAGATCCCTACCATATAATTAAGATGTGAATGAACTAAAGCATAGTAAATTTGTTTTTTAACATTGTCTGGAATAAAATGTCTAGCACGCCATAAAATTCCAATATATTGGTAGATTTTTTTTTTTTTTTTTTACAAAATTTATATGAGGTTCCCATTTTAGTTGTGAGTCAATTATAAATCCTATAGATACTTTTATATTCATATACTTGTTCAGTTATTGTATTATTTATAAATGGTTTAGTAGGTGAAGTTATTTTTTCTCCCCTCTTTATTAACATAAATTTAGTTTTGCTTACATTTAGGGTTAAAAAATTTGTTTTAAACCAATTATTTAATAAATTTAAATCATACTGTATGTCATTGATAATTTCAGGTACACTTTTTGATCAGTATTCCAGACAAATTGTGCAAAACCATTGTATGTATTGTATTATGTAGAGCATAGAATAGACATTACGCAGTGAGGTCATGACTGATTTAACTTTTTTTTTTTCAGCTTTGGCCAATTAAAAATTTAAAAGACCAAAAACTACAGTTTTGCACATTTTGTTAAAAGCTGCAAATATATATTATGAGTTGATTTTGTATCAAATTTTGAGGTCAATTGTTCGTGCACCTTTTACAACATATAATCAAATTATTATACAGGTCTATTTGTAAATACAAAATGATTAAATAATTAATTATTAGATGACCCTTGAAGACTCCCACGTACAACTGTAATCTTGTAAGCCATATGTTAAATTAATTTATGTGTTAACTGTATCACTGTATCATCTCTTTTTATGTTAAATATATTGTGCTTCATTTTAAAAAATAAATCATACTGATTTTTATAAGCAAAAGGATAGCTATCACAATAAATTAATACTTGAAATAAATCCATCATGACATGACAGAAAAGCATTTAGCACACAATTTTTGTAAAAATTCTGCTATGTATGTACCAGACCGCTAAAATTATTATTTTCTGACAGGTTGTTTAATAAAGATAGCAAATAAGAAATTGTTCAGATCTAAATTAAAAGATGTATTATTTGCCAAAGAGTTTTATTCATTCAAATATTTTGAAAGTCATAAAATGTCTGAAAAAGTACTAATTAATTTATTTATAATTGTACGTATATATGTTACAGTAGTTGTTTAAATGTCGAAATTCTAAATTGTCAAGATAATATTAATTAATAAATTTTTAGTTATATTTCTTTAATATTGTATGCGGTTTGTAAAAAGAAAATAAGCATGTAAAACTGTTTTATATATATAATCGGGGAGTTTCATATTTACGTTTTGGGTAGCCCGAACGGAGAGATGCCCGAATTAAGCCGCCCGAAGATCTTCGGGATGTAGGCAGAAAACCTTAAAATCCTATGCTGTGTGCGTGTTAACGAAACTCACAACATCTCTTTTTTTAATAATTGTTTTTTGGTCACCAAATATTTTTTTTCAATAGCATTGGTTCTTCTTGTCACCATTTATGAAAGAAAATTCTACAGCAAATGATGCGAATAGCCAGGAGAAATTAATTTCAAGATCAACTTTAACACGCATCTGCTATGCCGCTGACACAGTTTTGCCTACACAATCGTGAAAACAATACACATATTGTTTTGCGACATATAGTGAAAGACCCGTTGTAATAAATAAATAAGCAAACAAATAAATAAACAAACAACTAAATAAATATGTAAATAAAAATAATGTTTCCTGTATATATATATGATGGTCGATCTGTTCACCGACATCACCGTTCATCTGATTTTTGATTATTCAATGATGTATTTTACGAACAGATCGACCATCAGTCATGCATGACCTCACTGCGCGATAATGTATATTTCTGTTAGCATCAAAACCCGAAAAAAATGCGCATACCCTGGATATAGATGTGCTCCTATAGATATCTGAGCAAAGCCCAATATTAACAACTATTCGGGCGTTGCTCTTTCAAATTTTATCATTTCTAAAAGTGATCAAATCAAAAAAAGCAAAGCCCGACAAAAAGTTTTATTTCGGACTCTTGCTCATTTAAATTTGATCATTTCTAGAAGTAATCAAATCGGAAAAGGCAAAGCTCGACAAGGCATTTTATTTCGGGCTGTGCGTAAATGATCGTCAATGACGAAAAGCAAAACCCAAAAGACACCTTCTTACTTTCCTGGTGGACTATATGAATAAATATATATGCTTGCGTTCAAGAGATTAGTAATTAGTCGTAAAGAGTGAAACATATTAGCGATTGATGCGCAGCGCCGCCGCGCGTATTATACAGTATACAAGCTCGTTACACTAAATGTGGCTGTACAAAAAATTATCTAAAATTACAATTAACTGTATTTATTTAATAATTTTTAATGGGCGCGATCCACGAAGTATTATATAGTTAGCCAGGTTTCTAACCACGTTTAGCTTAACCACGTTTAACTATGCGGCTTAACACGTAAAACAGGTATAGTTAAACGTGGTTAGAAACCTCTGGCTAACTGCTTCGTGAATCGCACCCAATATTGAAAAGTTTTTGTAAATTGTATCATATATATTTCATATTTGTTTATCGAATCCAATACGCAGAGTACAGTATATTTCCATAAATTTGGATACATGATATATGCAGTGTAATTGTAGTACTAGCTTCTCAGCCTATAACATAAAACATAATAGAACAATTAAAATGTTGCATTACCTCAAATAATATATTTAATTAAATTTATTTACGAAGTATTTAATTTTGAAGAAGGGATGAAAATTCTTAAAGTGAAAATAAAATTAATATAACCTTGTAGTTACCATATACCATAAAAAAAGACTATACGATTGAATTTGAATTTTACTATTCTTAATATAAATAATTATAAATTGTCAAAATATGTATTATATAACAATTTTAATATTTAATGGCAATGATATTATTCTACATGGTTTTCACACTTGACACTTGTACACTTAATTTCCTTTTGACACAATGCTCTATCATCAAGGTATAACACAGCTATAGGGCCATTGTTGTTTTTATATATTATAACATTTATGTCAAGGAAAGTGTACATACAATTTTATGATTCTGTCATTTTGCAAGGATCAGAGCTTTTAATCGACTGCTCATTGGATAAAATGCGTTGGCTAGGATAGAACTCACATCATCCAATTTTTTTACGAATTAGACGTACCAAGATTATAGGTTCATATAATTATAATATACTATACTTCAACAGATCTTAGTTTACGTGTGGATTCGATTACGCGCGACGGCCATCTTGGAAGTCATAACATGGCTAAGATAGGGGGCGCCAGTCGGTCTAGACGTATAGTCTAGCCATGTCAGGCGTAAACTTAGATTTGTTTTACTGTATATATACTTCACGACAATCGGTGAATGCTAAAACGTTTAACATGCATGCATATAAAATAAAAATAGTTTCATAAAATTAATTGATTTTGAATGTTTTAAATTAAAAATGCAAATTTTGTAATAACTCGATCATGTTCACTTTAAAGTTTTTTTAACTTTTTATTTTTATGATTTAAAAAAAAAAAAAAGTCATAGCCACAAGACCGCAGTTCTAAAAGAGGGTAAAAGGACAATAGGGGTTGCTTCATTTTCCGGGTGAGTGCGTGTATATGTAAACCTAATATAAAAAACACAAGCAAGGCCAGCCAAGAGTGTGTGTCATTTGTTTCTTGCGCGACTAATGACGCTTGTAATGAGAGAAGCGCACGACTCAAGCACAGCCAGAGCGGGGGAAGGTGAAGGGGGGGGGGGGGGGGGGAATCACGCGAGCTTGAAATTGAATCGCCCCACTTAAACGAAACGGTCACATTTCATAGCCGAAATCGCTTTATTACTTTAGATCACTTAAGAATCGACCAATCTGTTTATTGTATATAGCTCCCATCATATATATTATAGCTTGCTAATTTTTTCACGTCTCTCGTAAAACAATAGAATGTGATTTTTTCTATAAAGTAAATGTTGAGAATTATAATTATACACCATTATTAGGACTGGACGAACGCTATCCTAGATTTTTGTTTGTTTGTGGGTATAATTATCACGCAGTCTATGGCAGCTAGCATATAGTGAGCAGTAATATCTAACTTAATATATATATATATATTATTATATATATATATATATATTATTATATCATTATTATTATTATATATATATTGGTCAGGGGTAAGAAAAGGCATTATTGCCTTACCCTCGTCATGTAAGTCGAATAAATAAATAAATAAAATAAATAAATAAATAAATAAATAAATAAATAAATAAATAAATATATATATATATATATATATATATATATATATATATATATATATATATATATATATATATATATATAATATATATCTTCTTCGTGAATCAATAAGAATTCACGCCCACCCTGCAAGCCTTTTAAAATAATAGGCACAATTTAAAAATAAACATACAGAATACAGAGGGACAATTTTAAAACACAATAATGTATTTTTCGATATACATACAAACATGTATATACTCTACATACACACAATACAATACATAGTATACATATTTTTTTGTCTAAAATTTTTTTATGAGTTTTTATAGTTTAAAAGATTTTACCTATATTTTTGTGCCATGTTTTTACTGTTGAAATTTCTTCTATCGAGGCTGCATGCAATTCTTACATGGTCTAGCTAGCACCAGTGTACTAGCTGTCAAATATGGACGGTATATTCACTATACTATGGCAAATGGAAGACGCCGCGGGCTGACAGGCAGCAGTAGCAGCAGATCGCAGGAGGAAAGAGCGACAGACAGATAGACACTGCCTGTCTTTGCATAATCCCTCCACCGGTCCAGGACACTACTATAAAAAACATACTGCGACGATTTTTTTCCCTACCCTTTTAAAATGCCATTTGCTTCTTCCTTTAAGATTGTTGAGCCGAAGTGAAGTGCTATGCTGCAGGCAGTAAAATTTACTTAGAATTCTATCTTTTCTTTTCTCATACTCCCTCTCTCCATCCTCTCTTATCTTATTCTACTTTATTTCTTTTAACAGCATAATAAGGAGGAAAAAAATGTAAAGTAAGATAAACGAATAAACTTAATTTTACAAAGTAACATATATAAGTATATCACTTTGAAACAAGAGACAATTTTAAGTGGGTGAAAAACATCTTTTTGGTATAATGTTATATATATATATATATATATATATATATATATATATATATATATATATATATATATATATATATATATATATATATATATAGGAGAGAGAAACGCGTTAATTAGAGTTAACCACCTCATCAAGCAGAATATAACAAGTAATCGTCACTAATTACCAGCATGGTTATATACCCTGCAGCGGCTTAAGAGCGAGCGGCAAGTGCGGGAGGGGGGCGTGGGCTGAAAGCTAGAGAGAGAGAGAGAAGAGAGCAAAGGGTTTATGAACTGAAGAGGGGGTAAATGTTACCCTGTTAAATTAATGACTGACTCGAAGATATAGAATTATACTTTACTTAGTCATATCATATCAAAGCAAGTTCTGAAATTGTTAAAATTTAAAATATAAAACAAACAACATGAAAAATAAATATATGAATTAATTTTATATTTATCTTCATAATTTAAAACAAATTTTAAAATATATTAATAAGAAAATTGAAACACTTTTTTTATATATATTCTTACGTAAAATCCAATTTTCAAACAAATAAGTTTTATTTTGAAATAAACAATTAATGATTGACAAACATACAAAACATGCAGTATTTAGATTATACAGTATGTAAAAATCCAATAAAAATTAACAATAAAAAATATAAAATGTAATCATGCCAATTAATGGTGGAATAATGAACAAATAGAACGTTCTTATATATGCGGTTATGTTTTATATATTTTATAAGATGCGCGTTCTTATATTATAGGGAAAGGGGCCTATAATTTAATAATGTTACGCCAATCATAACATATATATAATAATGCTAATATAATATATTATACATTTTTGTGCCAATAATTTTTTACGTTTTTTTTTTTTTTTTGCCCGGAATATATTAGAAAAATGAATACCTTTTTTATTGTTATTATTATAAGCAGTATACAAGTATACAGTCTAAACAAGACCCAAAGAAACGCTCTATCGGTTTGTTACTGAGAAAACTAAAAATAATAACAACGTGCATTAAGCTAAATAATGACAACGGTTCTTATTTTTATATAATATAATGTATAATTATATATAACATATAAATTGAATGTCACGTGACGTATGTTTTAAATCTTTTAAAGAATCGGAAGAATATAAATAATACTAACAGTAAGACTTTCATCAAACATTGCATGCATGGTCCCCGTGCGGCCCGTGACATTATGAATAAGTTTGCAACAAGTTTTTAAATGAAGTTTATAAATGCAGAAAAAATTGTGACTAACGTAACTTGTAAATGTATCGATACAAATAACTTGGTATTCAGAGAGAATATTATACAATGCAATAAAAAATGAATAAATATGTCTATTGGTGCAGTATGTTATCATAATAATATTAATAATAATTCTAAATAAATACTTATGTAGTATTTACTTTACTTGGTGTTATATTGTGTTCAAATGTGCAGTAATCAGAGCACAACATTGTTACCTCCTAGTGGTAAACACGTACAACGCTGGTCCTGCTCTTGAAGCAGTTCCTGCAGCAGGAGTCCTGGCTCAAGGGAATGAATACATTGTCTCTGTGGGTCAGCGGCTAAATTAATCCCAAAGTCTGGTCGGCATGGCAAGCCGTTAGCAAAATGTCCTCGGTACGTAAAGTCTAGTAGGCCTCACTGCTTAAAATATTATATTACTAATAAAAAGCAGAAAAAAATTGCCTTGGACATCGACTATACTAAGGTAATAATGCTGCTGGCTTACCCCGCAAGAGAAATGGCGTCATGTATGAATGAATGTTATACGTGGATGTAAAGCAGTATCCAGACATTTTTGGAATCGGAAATGAAAATATTCTCACCCAATAAAAAATTCTGAATTTCCGATTCACTTGATCGAGCAAAGTGAATCGAAAATTTAGATTTTCAAATTGATAAAGAGCTTCCGTTCCCAAACAGTTCTGGATACTGCTTTATACTGTATAATTATAAGGCTGTTGTTTTTTTACTTCATTTATTACCCCTAAATATTGAACTATATTTTGGCATGTCTGACAACATAACAGGTTGTGATTCACAGAGAAAGATAATTAGGTTTCTCAATAACCGTGGTCATGGTCATTGAAAATAGGCTAACATTAACCGGCTAGTGAGAAATTATCAAGATTCAAGATAGGTTTATTTCATTACATGATACATAAAGTACATGAACATAACACAATTTATGGTTAGCCAACAGGCTTTTACCGTTATCTACCAAAGAGAAGCGATGTCTGAGCATCTCGCCTTGATGGTAGGCAACTTTTCCTGCATTCAGAGAGAGCGGGTTACCTATGCAGCAGGGGCTATTAAATTTTTTATATATAATACATATCAAAACTTTTATATTCATTCAAGAACTATTAAAGTTTCACATCAAATTAGATTCAATGCAAAATATATTATTTTTAATATTTCAATTTGATGGATCTGATATGGTTAGTAAAATGTCTTGATTAAATACTTAATCTCAAATTTGAAGCTGAAGAAAGCATTGATAGCCACGCTCAGTTTTGATGCCGAACAAGTTACCTGACCTTAAGGTGAGATGATCAGGTAAGGTACATATACTAATAAGTAATAATCAATTGTTTGAGTGAATAGTACAAGTAAATTCATTTGAAATTTTTACACCAATGATTCTAAAATGGCCGACATTGCATCATGTAGTCAACAGTTTAAAGGTAATTTCTCCCTTCTTTACCTCGAAACTGTTTCTGCATTTTGGATTATAATTTTTTGACTTCAGATACTCGCCCACTCTATGACCTATCTGCTTGCTTTTAAGGTGGTTCATCATGTGAAATCAATGCAGTAAAATTTACCATAAGAATTAAGAAGAAAAAACTGATGGCTACAATATCTACAATGCTTGAATTTTTTCAAAGAAACGTACTGTACGCAAGGTATCTAATACATATATTAAAAATACACAAGTTTGGTAATTTTCTATTAATATTGATAAATTTTAATAGTACTTAATATTGTCCCTTCACCTCAATTATATCCCCACGTTCTGAGTGAGCGGTCCTGCTGCATGGAAAAAACATGCTACTAACACGGAGAATATTTACAATCTGTGTCCCCCGTCGGAGTGACTCATTATTGTTTAGATTAGTTGCTTTTATATGACTATTGTAAACAACGTTAAAACACAACCTCAAAAATTTAATGGTGTACTAAAAACATTTTTAAATTGGTGCACTCAGCAAATATAGCACATAATTTCATAAAAAAAAAGTAATTAGAATTAAAAGTTACAGAAGCACAAAAATGTATTTTACTGAAATGCCTTTTTTTTTTTACGTATATATGTATTTAGTGACTTCCCCGTATTATATAGCCTATCTACTCCATGCAGGACTAAAACCAAAACGTTGTAACGCGTGCTGTAGGAAGAAAAAAATAATATATATTTTTTCATGACGATTCGAATTTTTAAATTCTAAGCAAGCATTTAAAATATATTGTTCAGAAATTGAACAAAACCTATTATAAATTAATTACTAAAAATATAATTATATCGATCTATTTGAGAGTTATCATTTCGAAAGCTACAAAAAAAAATATTCATCCAATCCAGGAGTTCCGTAGAACATAATTATTATTACCAGAAACTCTACCTGCCGTATAATATAATATATTATACAGAGACCCTACAGAGACCTCCGTGTCTTATGGGTAGAAATTTGAAGAACCTTGAATTTAATTCCACCGGAATTCCGAGTGGCCACGCCACTATCAACCAATCATCATGGTTTCATTATTAATGACGTCATTCGAGCTGGCCAATCACTGATCACAAAATCGCCGATTGGCCATTTCGGATGACGTCACTGATGACGAAACCAACGGTGATTGGTCGACAGTAGTGTGGCCACTCGGAATTCCGGTGGAACTAAATTCAAGGTTCTTCAAATTTCTACCCATAAGACACGGAGGTCTCTGTAGGGTCTCTGTATATTATACTGTATACCCACCGTTGTCTATACCATACGATCGGGTCTGAGATCTCGTCTCTGAGACTAATGAACACATAACACAATTGTCTATGTCTATATTTTGTTTGAAAATGGTAGAAATACTTGTTTGGATTGCTAAATAAACAAAAATAGTATTCATGAAGATATTTAATAACTTAATCCTAATATTTGAACTCTTTTATAGTATTTTAAACAAAATTTCAGTAATTCAAATTATACAATAGAAAATGTGTATGTTTTATTTGAAAAAGTTCAACGTTTTAAGCCTTAACAAATATATTTACTATTCCAACGTTTATAAGACAGTTTTAGGAAGAATCTACTACTATACATGATTGTTTTAAAAATGAAATCAAGATTTCAAATATTTAAGATAAATTTAAAAAGAAAGAAAAAGAAGATTTAAAAAGATGAACAAATAAAATAAAGGGTGAGGATTTGCTAGAGAAAAGTATTTGTAAGTGAATTAGCATCAAAGCTAAAAATAAAGAAATGCGATAAATGCAACGATTCCTTTCTTGATGCTATCATAAAGTAAATCAAATTAATTACAACATGAGCCAAATATTAAGTTGCAATTACGAGAGGGTTTAGTTGTTAAGGGTTGACACAAGAAAGGGGTGCAAGTGCAAACTTGTCTCTCTAGCTGCTGCGTCTCCCAGCTGCTTGTGTTGGTCCATGCCTGCTGTAGCGCCATCACCCCGTCACTCAATCAGGCGGAGGGCTCTGCTATCTCTGCCCGCAGTTGTGTACTCGTGCCCCTCCCCCGCGCCTCCCCCCCCCCTCCCTGCTCACGGCACCCCTAATTCGCCCCTGGCACGGCCAACATTGAGATTACAGTCAGATCGAAACCTAAACAAATAAAAACAGTAAAAATTAATTGTATTATTATCTTTATATTATAGTTATCATCACTGAAATCACTATGTGTTATATAGAGTTATGCATTCAATTTATGAATTAATTTTTATAACACTTTTTTAATTAATTAAACGAAAGAGCGAATTAAAAAATAGTGTTGGCTTTTGTTTCTTTGTTATTAATTTAGTATCATCGAATTAAAAACAAAACAAAAAAAAAACTGCACACAAATTATAATGTTTAATGATGAAGTGAAAAAAAAAAAAAAAAACGAATGAACGAACGAACGAACATATAACATATCAGTACTAGAATTAAAATGTGTATATTATAGTTTGAATACTTTGAATTGAAGCTTGGCAATTTTATGTGGTATATAAAATATAAAAATATAAGGTTATCATGTAAAGTTATAGGGGAAGAGAAAGAGTAAAGTATGGCTGACTGGTGCAGGGTTTGATATTTGATGATGGTGTTTAATTCCATGCGGTTAGCGTCTGTACGTATGGTGGTTGGTGATGGTATACATATATTTATTATAAGGTTTGGCAAGCAAGCAGGCAGGCAGGCAGGCAGGCAGGCAGGCAGGCAGGCAGGCAGGCAAGGCAAGTAATTATTATGATGTTAGTGCTGTGTTTGTCCAGGGCAAACTTAAGGCGCGCTGGGAGAGATAGGGAGGAGTACTTCAATAGAAAGCGGCGAGGAGGAGGCAGGCCAGATGTTACCCCTGGCAGCTCTCCGTCAGTAAATTTATCCCCCCACCTCCCCATCCATCCAGTACCCATTGATGGATCGGTTAAGCTTAATGACGGAATAATTAGCTGTGGTGTACACACATCTTTTGTAAGCCAGAGCATTGCCGTTATAGCAACGTCACTTCACTGCACGTCCCGCATTGCATGTAACACGTATAATATATGTGGCAAAATTAATTTAACTTTGGTGCATTAATATTGCAGCAGCTACTGCTTAGTGATGTCTGTAGACATTAAGATGAAGACTAATTTACATTATAATTAAATTGTGATAAGTATAAAAATTATAAAAAATATATGTAAACAAATCAAGCATTTTTTTTTTTTTTTTTTTTTTTTTTTTTTTTCTTTGTAAGAGTTGGAAATTTTGACATTTTCCTTAATTGTTATACATGACATTTCGGAGAGGGGTCTACCACCCAGGGCCCCGATTTAATATCCATTTCTCGCCGTCGCAAGTCCTCTGTGAATCACCTCTAGACCAGGTGAAAGTCTTTTTTGCTGCAGTTTTAACCATGCACGCTTTTAAGAAAATTTCTTGTTTAATGCCTACCACTACATTTAATGTGCCCTAAAGAAACTTATAATAATTAAATGAAAAAAGTGAACTTATGTATACAATTTAGAATTTAAAAGTCAATTTATAATTTGTACCTGCATGTAGTCTTTCACATGCACCTGGAGTCATTACATCATTTTTAAATAACAAAGATGCACATTTATGTAATACCGCGACAAATTAATAGTAACATTAAGTAGTACAATAGTTCTATATAGTAGTGCACTTCTGCGCTACTGCTACTACAACTATTTCTATATACAGTATTTAGTATACAAATAGTAAATAGTAATAGTAGTGCTATGTGAAGCATGTAAGCATGGACATTTCAGTTTTTCCTGTTAATGACTGTATTTGTATTATGTGGTTTACATTTACATACAGTTTAATGTTATACTTCACATGTATGCGTCTTTATAGTTTATTGAGAAAATATTCTATCACTGACATACCTGCAAAATTTACTTTTTATCCATCCAATTACAATTAATTACAATGGGGAACATTCACAAAGCACTTTAACCCCCAATTTAGCCCCGATTTTTAACCCTGGTGCTAAACATGGTGCTAAGCTATGAGCTTAACATGGTTAGCCCCTGGTTTAGTACCATGTTTAGCACCAGGGTTAAGAATCGGGGCTAAAGTGGGGGTTAAAGTGCTTTGTGAATGTCCCCCAATGTGTTATTCCATGAACAATTTTCGATAATTCACAGACCAAAAATGAAATAAATGTTTATTTTTAATATTTTTTATTTGAAAAATGAATTGAAGAGATTTATATATATATATATATATATATATATATATATATATATATATATATATATATATATATATATATACATATATATACATATATATATATATATATATATATATATATATATATATATATATATATATATATATATATATATATTTAGGTATATAGCATTGATTAGGAACACAATATTTCACTTTAAACGTACATTATTTTATTGCTTTATAGGCATCTCAAAAGGATTGGCAGTGTCTATCATGTCGTTTTATAAAGACCGTTAAAAGTGGTAAATAGAGGAATGAATAGGAAATTATATCAATGGAAGTAGCAAAAGAGGAGATAATAAAAACGCGAATGACACACACCAAATAGATATCTAGTCTTCTCTCACTCAATAGACGTGAAATTGCATTTCTGCCTGACAGATTCCGATCCTATACTCAAAGCATAATTTCCTTTCCCTGCAACCAGCGGTCCCCAGCGCGCCCACCCCCACCTCTCTCTCTCTCTCTCTCTCTCTCTCTCTCTCTCTCTCTCTCTCTCTCTCTCTCTCTCTCTCTCTCTCTCTCTCTCTCTCTCTCTCTCTCTCTCTTGCTGCTTCCCTTCCCACACCACGATTCATCACAAACGTTGTCCACGAAAACATTTCTCTATTAATTGCTCTGTTTGTAGCAATAGACGACGCTATTTATGGCTGTGTAATAGATTTATACGAGTCTCATTGCTTGCCCTCGCATGTTGACTAATTTATATAACATTGTTCAAGCTTATATGCTTAACATCATTGTAATTAACGATTTGCTAAGCTATTAAAGAGTGTTTTTATTTTTTTAATAGGTAAAATAAAATTCGTCGCCTATACTTATGATTCTTATGAATCGTCTAACACGAAGTAATATAAAAAAAAAGTAAAGGTTTAGTCTTCCATCATCTTCCTCATTATTCCTATAAAGCTTATATTCTATTCTATATTCTATCACTATGCATGTATTCTTATATTAGCGAGAGCTAAATAAACTATATATTTCATTTCAAGCTTAAAAGTTCCATATATGACGAAATATACTGGAATTAATTCAATTAAGCTGTTATTGTCAAGAAAATTAAAAAAAAATGAAGAACTTTACATTATGAAAGATAACTTACTTGTTAGATGGGTTTATTTAAATTAACTGTTTTAGGGCCATAGCATAGAAGTAATGTTTTTATAGGAATGTAAGTATGGATCTGTATATTATACATGCAGTCGTTACTACGCAGTACATAATTATAGATTAAATCGAATTTGTGACAAAAAAAAAATATATGTGTACAATTTTATACATTAAATTTTTTTTTCATTTACAGAATAGAATAAAAAATGAGAATAACAATTATTTTAAATTAAAAATCTACAATTATAAGTAACCACTCAATTAGATTTTATTTCATAGCATTTTTTAATGAACAAAAAAAAATGCCTTTATAACATTTTATTTACAGCAAACATTATAACAATTTAAAAGTAAAACGTATCATTTAAATGTACAATAGAAATTTTATACCGTACACATCAAAGCAAGATTAATTATATATTTGGTTGTTATTTCAATTTAATATTATATTTAATTTATTAATATTATAAAGTGTGTAAATAATTCACCAATAATAATATCATCATCACTATATAATAATAATAATTCAACGAAATGTAAGAAATTTAAAGGAATTGAAATTGCAATATCCTTATATATTACCATTATAAGAATTATAACTTATAAATTCAGTAGAGGGGGGGGGGGGGAGGGAGGGGATTCTGGATATGTAGAAGAGCCGTGCTGGAGCCGTCCGTGGCTTCACATATCCATAGGATCCCCCCTCCTCGCCCTCTACTAAAGCCAATTATTTTTGTATTCAAATTTTTTAATGACAAATATAGTATAACTGGAGTACCAACCTCAAAATTTTTTATTGCAGAAATGGATAGAGGGTGCAAAAATATGCTACTCTGAATTTTTTCAGATTTTTCTGAGACCGGGAAGTATTTTTAAAAAATTATTGAAAGTCCATTTTGATGACGTCACGAGGCGCCTTTCCTTAAGAAAAGGATAGTACATTAACGCCCGTGACGTCATAAAACGGACTTTCAATAATTTTTTAAAAATACTTCCCGGTCTCAGAAAAATCTGAAAAAAATTCAGAGTAGCATATTTTTGCACCCTCTATCCATTTCTGCAATAAAAAATTTTGAGGTCGGTACTCCATTTAAAATACAAAATTAAATATAATTTGCTATCACAATGACTGTCCACCGATTAGTCAAGGTTTGTTTCTCAAAAGGTTAATGTTTTGCAAAAATACTCATAACGCCCACGAAAAAAAAAAACAAAAAAATTAATTATGTTTTCTTACGTATTTACACCAATATCAAACACTTTAAAGCCTCCTTGATTCCTGAGATATTCACAATAAAAGTCCCAATAGCCAATCGAGCGATTCCCTCAGTGTCTCATACAGGTAAATAATAGTATGGATTTTCTAGACCTTGAATCAGGAAGATCGACTGTTTCAATCATGTGAATAAATTTCTATGCCATACACTAATTATTAAATTAATAAATACAGTATAGTTCTGTTGCTTATGGTGGCGAACAACATGAAGGAATTGGCTCAGTGTGAGCAGCCGCAATAGTAAGTGGATTTGGGGGGAGTTTTAAAGGCCGGTTAAGGGGGGGGGGAAGGATATATTTAAAGTCAGTCTATAGACTGAATTCGGTTACATTAACGAACGCGGCGATTTGACGCGAGTTTGGCTGTCACTGGGTGAAATCCATGGATTTGCATGTTCCATGTCGACATCAGGATTTCTTAGCAACTACGCTACGTTCTCGCCGCGTCGCCCTAAACAGTTCACCTTAAATTTGAATTTAAATTTGACGTAACAGGATCGGTAACAGTAACGGTGCAAATAAATGGTGTATACCAATTTTCAGGCTTCATGTATGTAAATACATAATTATGGCCACGCCTGTGACATTGGTCATAGAATGAACGCTTGTTAGTAGTCACAATATAGCATATGCTGTGTGACACGCACTGCCATACATGCTATTATATTATAGAACAAGCGGGCAAGCACACGATATACGATGTGCTGGGGCGTGCGCCAAGGGCAGGAGAGAAGTTATAAGGTGGAGATAAAAGGCAGCAGCAACTATTGAGAAAGCGTGTCTTAAATGCGCGCACTAGGCTGAACGTTCCAATTTTCCGGGTGTTTAGTGGCGCTGATCCGGCCCAAGATTGCTGCAAGCCGTGGTAATAACTTTGCTGGCAACTCACAAGCGAGCGTGCGAGCAAGCGCCAGCTAGCTAGTAGCGCCACGGCAGCCAACAGAAGGGTCGTAGTGGAAAAAAGGAAAAGGGGAAAAAAAAAACTCCTTACTGACTGGATGAATGTATTTTAAGTGTTTACAATCCTTCCTGATTAATGCAGGTAGAAAATATTTTAAATATTAAACTTCCATTCTAACATTGACCTATTCCGTCCTGCAATTTTATTTTTATTTTTTTCCTTTTATCCTAATTAAACTTGGACGAAAATTTGATTTTGTGACTGTTGCGCTCTCTAAAATGTGTATTTTGAGCTCTTTTAAATCCTTTTGGCCCCAACGCAGACAGAAAATATATAAATTTTCAATAATTAACATATTTAATGCTTAATTGGTTTT
Source organism: Siphlonurus alternatus (assembly GCA_949825025.1). Taxonomy (NCBI): domain Eukaryota; kingdom Metazoa; phylum Arthropoda; class Insecta; order Ephemeroptera; family Siphlonuridae; genus Siphlonurus; species Siphlonurus alternatus. Next base: position 46,401,309 of record OX463788.1, on the reverse strand, counting down.
CTTTCAAATGGACAAATTAATGAAAAATTTTAGTTGCAGAAATGAATGATTATGCTACTTTGAATTTTTCAGATTTTTAGCATAATTTGGTACCCTCTTATTCATTTCTGCAATAACAAAAAATCCATTTTGGTTATCCATTTTTAGTCTTTCTAAAGATCCTTATCATAAAGTTTCAATAATTTAATTAAGGGCTAATGACACCATCTTTTTAGTAGATGTTACACCGTTCTCATCTTTTTCAGTGCACCTTCTTAAAAAAATAAGATAATTTTTGAGAAAATAAAAATTAGGATCAAGGTTATGTGATAATAGGATATAAACTGGAAGAATGTCATTGTGGGACTGCGGTAGTCAAGTATCAAATCAACATCTAAAAAAATAACAACTGAATAACTTGATCCTATTATATTTTTTTATTTGACCGTGTTAATAGTCAATGTGTCCATCTTTAGGTGAAAAAATATTTTAGGATTACCGTCGTATCGGGAAATAGCAATGGCCGCCAATCAAGAAGAATAATAATTGTATTGAATAAGTTGTGTTATTATTTTTTAAACTACATTATAATAGTATTTAAAATTTAGTTATGTATTTTTCATTAGCTAATGTATAATATATTATGTTAATTTCATACAAATATTGAAATCTCAGACGTAACGTAACAAGTAACTAGAAATGAAAATTTTGACAATTAAAATCTTGAAGATTTTTCCTTTCATGCATAATGATGTTTGTTTGTTTAGTTTTAAGAAAATTGTTATTGCAAAATATGAATGATAGCTGTATATGATTCTAACATTATATACGAGTCATAACTCACGTACACAACAAAATTGTTAAGTTATACAGTGTTAGGATAACAAATATAATATCCGATTATGTTATGTTTAACATAAAGCTTTCATCTTGTTTCCAGTGAGTTTTGTCAATCGTATCTTTTCACACTTACTTTTTTTTTTTTTTTTTTTACTCTAGAGAAAATACGTACTCTTCTTAGAGGGATTCTAAATTTAACTAACTTTGTGGTGGTAGGGTTTGAACTGTTGTGAGCCGCATTAATTATGGTTCGTTTTCCAACTGACAAATAGGTTTCTGAGCTTAATTGTAGTAATCGTTGACGTCAAGTGATGACAACGACCGGGAAGAGGAAGGAGAGGGGGGGGGGGGAAGGGTTTGCCGGCAGTAGACTATCTTACAACTTCAATTTTAATCCCATTATCAGTAAGACTCTTAGCTACGCGGCCATGCTTTTCCAACCGCGCAGATAATTAAGTCGTTTTACTTCCCATCCCAAACGCTCTATTCCCCCTCCCCCTTTACTCTCTCATTCCTTTCCTCTTCCTTCTCCACCCATCGAGTACGTTCTTCCAAATAACTACATGCCCTATATATGAATATATATCATATAGTATATCATATACTTTCTCTTTCATATCCTACCGTACAACTTATATTATAATATACCGCGTGCTTTAAGTTTACATTATAATATGAATATACCTAATATACAGTATTGCAATATGCATTAAAAGTAGCTAGAATATTAGAACTGTATGTATATATAATATAATGTATTATATATCATATTATACATATTATAATTTACAAACCACAACTATAAAGCTTGGTGGTAGATAGTTAGGTTATATAAATGCATATATGTTTTATACAGACAGTAGCTATAGCTAACATCGTTGAATGCAAATTATTTACGAGAAATGTGGCTGAACTAATTAGTAAGTGTAGTAATTAGCAAGCTACTAAGGCTAATGGTTTGCAAGCTCATACCGCGGGCTAATAATAGCAGCTTATACCAAGTTTAATCAACTTCCTACTATCCTACTAACTAAATTTCATTGTTTATGATACTGATTATTTTCATCATATTCTCTATAATTAAATAAATACTACTCTATTATGTGCCTGTGCTTTTATATGATGTGTAAGTACTACACTAGTTTCTATAACCAATATAAAAAAAATATGTAATTAATTCCAAGTATATAGCTATAAAATCAATAATTGAATCAATATTGTTTTGAAAGTAACAGTATTTATTTTAATGCATAATAAATAAAGAGGATTTGGCATGCATGTAAGTAAAAAATGTAACTCTACATATATGCTTATAAAATATATATTACATATTATTTTCAAGCTTTCATCAAATAGGCAGGGGGTAAAAAACTAAAAGCCCACCAAACGCCAAACGTCATGCATTGTACATTTAAATATATGTAGTTATTTTCAAGATTATATTTTAACTAAAAATCAACGATAAGGTTATACAACACTTTTATGGGACGTATTTTTGAATTCTTAATCGATTGATATAGGTCTAAAATTTAAAAAAAAAATGTTGTTTTCCAGTCAGGAGCCCCCCCCCCCCCCCCCCTCGCCTCCCCCAAGTTTCTAGTCATCATGGTCTCATGGACACGTCTACTTAGCATTTTGAGAGGCCTGAAAAATCAAATATTAATTTATTAATTAATACATATAATAATTAATTGTTTATTGGGTTAAGAAATACATAAAATGGGAGGGAAAGACAAGAAAAAAAAGAATAAATAACCTGAATGGTGGATTGAAAAAGGCAAATGCCCATACACAATGTGATCAACCACCAACATGTCAGAAATAGCTACTTCGTCAATACAAATATATACAATAAAAAAAAAAAAAAAAAAAAAAAAAAAAAATCAAACAAATTTATTTTAATAATAGCTCATGATGGGTGTTGCTTATTTTTTATTTTATTTTGTGAGTGCTTTTGGCATTGATCAGTCAGGATAACATTAAATTTACATTAAAAATTTGAAGTTAAGGAAAGAGGAGATTTTGTTTTAAACTTCCTAATGTGGACCAATTTAAAAAAAATCATGCAATAGCCGTTTGTAGGGTAAAAAAATTAGGTTTGATTGAGTGGTAATGTAAAAAAAAAAATGTAATTTTTTTATTTGATGTGTTGGAACTGAAATTTTTATTAAGATGGGTTCTTTTGATCAATTTAAAAATAGCACCAATGAATTTAATAGGTCAAATCTTAAATGTAAAAATTTAGTGCATACGAACAAAATTTTTGTAGCACTTTCATTTAACATGGAAATCCCATAAAATAAATGTGGTTTTTGGGTTTGAGACCTCCAAAAAGGGTTAGAAAAATTATCGAAAATTCACCACTAGGGGCATAAACAAAGGTCTCTGTCGTTAGGGTACAAAGTTTCAAAGCTCCACAAGCAACCCTTCAATGACATCTGAACTGCAGATATAAATATAATATAAAATATATAAAAAATATAAAAAAAATGAAATTTCATGTAATTGCATTAGTAAATATGCGTTTTTTGTTGTTGTTAACAAGCATTGACTGCCACATCCTTTTTTTTTTTTTTTTTTTTTAAATCACGCCTGTAGCGAGCTACTGTGGGGCTCCGCCAAACAGACCCCCCTTGTTGTTTTAACCTTCGCCTATTTGTGAAAAAAATAACCTGAAGTCAATTCATGCCTACGCTACTGGTTTCTTGCATAAATATGCAATATACTATATTATTCTCATCAGTCTCATCACCATGCATTCATCGACCATATATACGAACTGCATCATCTGACTGGTACTGGATGCAGCTAAAAAGGATCTGCAGTTTATGCTTGAAAAAAATTATGTTATTAATGGACCATTCTGACAACTATAAATTTATTGCAACATCCGCAAGGATCTAGGTAAGAGTTTATCTCAATTATTGAATTATTTGAAATAATTATTCAATTATTAAGCCTTTTTTTAAGCGAAGTTAAATTACTTTTGAATGATGTACTCACAATGCAGGTTCAATTTGTTTAGGAATAATTAAGAAGACCAAATGCAAAGTTCATTGTCAGCACATTTATGAAAATTTCACACTATCGTGTTACAGAATCGTGTTTCAAATGTCTTTGGAGATAGTTTGCAACGGAGAACCTCACTCTGCAAAGGCTGAACACGAACCAAATTAAAAAGCGAAATGACCACAGCTTTTCAAACCTAGTCGGAGAAATGATGAATTTTTTGGTGTTAAAACGATGTTATTATTCCTTGTATTAAATAGTTTCTATGACTAATGTATATATTATTGCTGAAATTTATCATTATTTAGGAAGATAACTTTATATAGTTACAAAAATTTAAAATTAATTTTTTGTTTTAAAAGTAATTGTTTCAATTTGTTGCATGTTTAGTTTAAAATATACTTTGCAATTTCATAATTAATCCTCCCTTCTACCTTGATCACGTCTGTAATATACACAATATAATATAAGGTGTATGTCTCCAAGAAATTATTGAAAGCGCAGAATCGTGTCGCTTCCTTAACCATTGCCAGGTAACACTATCGACAATAAGTCCTCACCCTCCTCCCCTCAATGACTGGCTGGCTGGACCTGCTGTAAGGCTACCTGTACTAATTAATGTGCTAATTAAGCTGAGGAGACAACGTGGCTCACTGCATTCAGCTTACCCCTCCCTCCTCCTCTTTTTGCAACAATACGTGGCACCATTCATTGTTGCCGACTTGTTATTCTCAACAGAGAGAGTGAGAGAACGAGGCTCCCGCAGCGGCACCTGCCTGAAACCTCGGGGACAAACTCTGTAAAACAGTTGAACAATGAATTTGAATACATAGTTATATACATACTGGTTGAACATCGTTATACAAGTATCAAAATAATTAGTAGTATTCATGTTGTGGTGGATTTATATTACACTGTTTATTTTATTGTCGCTGAGTTAGATAAATTTATTATTATTATAAATATTACAATTTTGTTCACTTTTTGTATAATTTTTAATTAGTACAAGTTTATTAATTAGTCCCATTTATTACGTCAACAAAATTCATATTTTGTGTAATATGTACATTGCTAATTAATTTAGAGATATATTGACCGGTGTAAGTAATTTTTTTGAGAGTTTTGGATGGATTAATTTTTATTATTTGCTGAAGTATTTGAACTAATTTTAATTTCTCTTTCTTAATATTGGGATAAATTTAAACACTTATAAACAAAAACAAATTTTCAATCAATGCCATGCAGTTAGGGACGAGGGGGAGGGGGGTTCTAAGCCGCTTAAGTATAATATAGTGGAAAAATTGCATGAAATTATCGCAAATATATTAATATAGAACCATGAATGCCCAAATATATATATATTATACCTTTTAAAGTATAAAATTCGAAAACAGATAAAACACATAAATAAAAAATTAAAGCAGGTTGTTAGTTCAGTTTTGAGCATAGATGACAATGGCAATCCTTGTTTTCTCGTGTACTGTAGAATTACATCAAATGCCTGCTTATGGGAGGACAAAAATCGTCCTGTTGTGTTCGTGATGAAGACATCAGGAAGCATTGTACTGCTATATGTATAACTTCTAGTGAGAATATACAATTCTTTCTGAAAAAATTACATCGCAGTCAACAACATACATTTTGGATCATCCCGAACGTTAGTTGCTACTAATATAATCTTTTTATTGATGTTGCCATGTTATGTATGAAAGAGTGTTTTTTTTTTTCATTTTTAGGGGGAGAAGTCATATTTATTATTGTTGTCAATTAAGGAGGGTTGTTGCCTACTTTTCTTTACTCCTCAAAATTGCAAATATGTCTCTCCGTCTCTTGAAGTTGAAGCTCTTACAAAATTAGGTAGGGGTACCATCAGTTCATAAACACGATCTCAACTCTCAAGTATACTCAAGTTGATGGTATATGTACTGCACCAATAGTGTCGTTTTAATAAATATTGAATGAGAATTTACTTCTTTAATAATTTTGCATAAAAAGCTAAGATTCTTCTTCTGTACAGAAACGATCAGGTGTCTATGAACAATTAAATTTGTTAAAGATGATTTAAAATAGAAAATTCGGCAAGTCTATAGCAACAATCTTTGCATATAGACATTATAACTTTGCCTTCACAACGGGGTGAATCCACTTAGAAACATACTGCCATTACCTGAGGCCCTCACGCGTTTTTTGGTATCGTTTGAAGGAGCAGCGTAGGCAACTCTCATTGGCCTCGTGCTATGCGGGTAGGCTATACAAACGAGGGCAGGCGCTGGGCATGTTCGTTATATGAATTCAAAGCTCATACAAAGATTTTCATTTTGAAGTTGAATTTCCCTGATATTTTGACACACTTGCCGTGAATTTGTAGCAACTATGCAGTGTTGCAACGACAGTATCGGGCATCGATCAAGATGGCGGGATCGCGCCTTGGAGTTAGGCAACATTTTAAGCATCAAAACAAGGCGGGTAACATACATTGTATGTGACGTTGGGGAAGCGGCTTTTTTTAATGCAACAAATAAATTTAATGGAAATATGATGGGTCGTTGTTGTTTTTTTACTTAAAGATCACAAAGGTGCATTGATGACATAATCTTATTATATTATTCTTATAGGAACCGTTTGAAAAAAATTACTATAACTAAACGTTTAAATTAAAACAACTTTAAGCAAGTATTTATAAAGCTGGTCAAATACCTCAAAGATGTTTCTATTTACGCAGTGAGTTGTTTTGACACCTGTTTCAGAGGAATACACAGACCGTGAGCTGGAGACCAAAATTGTTTTTCTTGTCCAGAGAGAAAAAAAAAAAAAATCGATGAAATTATATTTTAAAAGTCTTCTTATTTGCAATAATAATAATAGCTTGTTGTTGTCGTTTTTTCAACATAAAAATTAATAATCAAGAAATAATAAAAAAAGAAAAAAAGCGTGATGGAAAAATACAAACCTTACATCATGAATATTAGATTCAGCATCCAATATTTAAGATTATAGTACAAAGGTAATATTAAATAGGTAATAGGTGATATATTTATTTACTGAACAAAATGGAAAATCAGTTTTATTTTATTTATTTATTCGACTTACATGGCGAGGGTAAGGCAATAATGCCTTTTCTTACCCCTGACCAATTGATTACATTAATATTACATATTTTGTTTGAGCAACTTACAGACTATGATTTATATACTAAAAATTTATGATAAACAATAATGATTAAGCTCAAAAATAGAACATTTAGAACAATACTAGTCCAAATCAACTTTTCAACTTACTAACTTACAATAATTTAAAACACATTTTCTTCCGATATTTTCTTCTTCATATTACATGAATAAAACGCGAATTAAGATATTTTCTTACTACGGAAACTTTTTTTTTTTAATTATCAAAATGCTTTTCGCATGAAGTTGTAACCACAATTTCAAATTTGCTGTTTTTATTGCATGTTTTTAACTTAGTTCCTGTCTTCCTGTACTTATCCAAATAATGTAAAATATACTCAATATTCTCTAGTAAATTTTAAAAAATGAAAGAAATATGTAAAACACTAAAAAGTAGTGGACCATGATCAGTAAAATGCACAGCACAAATGCACTAGTCCACTCATTTGACAGAGTTATATAATATCACTTACGATTAACTCTATAGGACGCAGTCAATGAAAGTTTTTTTTTATTTTATACACTTTCAACAAATATTTTGTTGTCACTCAAAGCCAGTGAGAGTTAGAGACTGTTTTTGTAAATGACAAGAGAGAGAGAGAGAGAGAGAGAGAGAGAGAGAGAGAGAGAGAGATGTCTGATTTCTAAAATATTGCCAAATTAATAAAATATACATGAAATAATAAATTAAATAAATAAACTGTAACCATTTGCTGTTAAAATTTCATTTGTCTATTATATAAACCAATATTATATATATATATATATATATATATATATATATATATATATATATATATATATATATTAATAATTTCCCCTAATGACAATTTATAATATATTGTTATATGAATTATGTGTATACTTGCATAATGAACCATAATGTATTAAATTATTCACATAAAAATTAATGATATACTGATGTATAGCTTAATAGTTTATATACATATAAATTTTGTGACATATTTGTAATGTAATAAACAAAGTCTAAAAACTTTAAAATATTGTTCATAAAAAAAAAAAAAAAAAAAAAAAAAAAGAGATATGGAGACAGACAACTACTAAGTAGTTGCTAGTTAACCACACTGTATCATGCAGTAGGCTGAGAAGTTTCTAATAGTCGCGGTACCCTCATATGTATCACATTTATGTGGTGGTTGCTGCGGCTGCAGCGGTCACGCTGAACTAGCGAGCGCAAAGTTTGGAAGAGAGGAGTTGGGAGCGTCGTCGGCAGCCTCAAAGGAGCTATAATAAGCTTCATATAGTGATGTTGCTTCCACGATACTCTGTGCCAATGAGCGCTACTAATGTTTTCATCATTTCTGCATACATGTAATCTGTGTATGGAAGTTTATTGTGGAGCCGGTGGTAAGTTGTACATACATAAATTAAATTCAATCTTTTATAAAAATTGGAAGGGGGGTGGGAAGTACAGGGTACATGCAGATGCCCCGACACAGCTACACTAGCTGTCACATTTAATTTGGTTATGGTCGGAACCGCTCGGGAGTCATTAAAATTCGGCTCGGCTCGGCCAGTGATGCCATGTCCTTTACAAGCCAGCTACCAATGACTGCATGAGAGCGTTACAAACATGACTATAACCAAGTTAAATGTGACAGCTAATGTAGATCATACATAAAATATAGATATATATAATTATATATTATCTAACTCAGCACTTAAAATACCATGGAAACCTCGGTCTGTGTAGTAAATACGAGCCCGAGACAAATATATCTCAAAATGCATACCAGAATGATCAGATAAGTGTATAGAGTTTGTAATTTTTGTCAGCTAATTTATAACCAGTTCAAATAACACACCTGGGGATCCAAACAAAAAAAATAAAACACCCATTTTTACCAAATGTTTTGTTATAATTAAATTATATTAAAATAATTAATATTAATAATTTGTAAATATGTTTTTAATGACACTGGCTGTTTCGTTTGATTTGAAGTCTCCTGTAATGTAACTATTGACTAATTTTCGATTCGATGAATATGTTTTAAATTATCTTCCTTTACACTACAGCAATAAAAAAAGTTGGAAAAAAGCAATTTAAACTACTTAAAAATTTAAATGGCAACATGTAGAATTTTATCCATTTTAGAAGCTGTGCACTGAAGAGTTGGTCTGAAACCGTACTGTAAAGGGTGGGTGAGGGGAGAGAGAGAGAGAGGGGGGGGGGGGGAGCTAGTTGGCAATAGGGCTGACTGGGTATTCTCTTATAGTGAGACGGAGTTTAAAGTGATTTTCCGGGCGGCTGGAGACAAATGACCGGCCTGATGGATCTATTACTCTCGATATTAACTCATCCGCATCCTCTCCCCTACACCTAGCAAGCAAGCCAGCAAGTAGCATCAAGCCCATACCAGGCTAAGCCAGTGCTCCAACTTTCGACTCCTTTTTTATTTTTTTTTTTTTTCCTTCTTTTTTTTTTTTAAAAAATTCTTCTTCTCGAGCAAGCGAGCGAGCAATTGAGTATAGGAGACACACACGAGCAAATCCCTACCGAGCAATTCCCGTTGGCCTGCACCCCCCCCCCCCCCCTCCTGATAGTAGACCTGATGGAAGGGCCATCACATAAAGAGCTGCAAACAGAGGCGCTGATTGCCAATACAAATGCCGTACAACTTTGCAAACATTCTCAATCGACTGTTTAACTTGTTAAATACTTGCTTCTTTCCTGACATGAAATCATATAAAAATTTATATTAATATAAAAAAATAACCGTCTTCAAAATATGAATGAATTATGATTTTCATGGATTTTTATTTATATAATATATTTATGTAAACATTATTGTATAATTATTATCTGTGTTATCTGTCATATCTGTGTTCATATAGATTTTATTATTCTATGTCTTTTTTTAAGTTCAAGCGTGATAAAAAGTAATTTCTAATGACTATTATTAGCTGCTTAATTAAATCATACATATGCTAGGTCTGGTTCCAAATTTGTCTCCACAAAATGTCCAAATTCCATTTAGACCCTCTCACGCACTGTTTGGGGGGAACGGGGGATGGTGACGGAAAATTGTGGTGTAGAATAAGACATGCAATCGGAAAATATTAATTTGTCTCTTATAATTGTTAAGATTATGTAATACTGTAGTAGAAATGACGAATAAAACAAACATGTCGAATCAATAAAATTTATATTAATGCACGGTAAAATATTTCATCATATAAATAATAATTCATGGGAATTAAATACTAAAATACTTAAATTAATGACTTATCTTGTCTTCAAAAATACCATCATTGTTAAAATTCATATATTAAAAGTTGTTCCGATATTAACAGCTTGTTTTTTTGCAGATCGAAGACTCACATACAGCTTTTGATAACAGCTTGTGAACTCAAGAATACACCACACGTTATAATTAAATTGTCATAACATATTAAGTAATATAATTCCAGTATTTTGTAGTGCATAAATTGAAGACGTAAGCATCATTTGAGTCAGTATGGGCAAAAATATATGTATCCACTTTCTGCTAAAGGTCTGTTTTAATTTTTTTTTGTTTTTCTTTTTATAAACAGATACCTGCCTATTCCTGAATGGTTTACTCACACATCAATTCGCCATGAAATTCTCATTCGTTTAATTCATAAAATTCCATGCAATCACTTCATTCATAATGAATTCATATGCATATAGGAATTGAGTCTATACGACGTTATTATTATACGCATGGTCTTAAAAAACGAAAGTACTTACTGAGTGAAATCCTAAGATACGGACAGAAGCAAGAGATATATATGAGAATGTGAGTTCAAGTCATACCTTGGTGACAACTTTTAGTTTCATTCACATTTTATAAATTAATGGTCAGAATGTCCATTAGTTTCAATTACATCTCATTTAATTTTAAATATAGAAATATTTAAGTTTGCTTCTATAGAGAATTACTAATAAAGATAACGCTTTCATCCATTTTCATTTTTTTTATTTTAAAAAAAATATGCTGTGTTTTTAATAACTACAAATTTACATTCTAAAAAATACCCATCCTTTTAATAACAAATATATATATTATACTCTGTGTGTATATTATACGGGTTTAACTTGGTTATTTTATTCATGGCATAGAGCTCTCAAGTAATTTCGAGTCTAATTCAGTCTAATATTTAACTAATTGTTTTACTCATTATTAATACTGTGGTAAATAGCACACACATTGGGTTGGTTCACCCTCTCCCTTTAACTATGTACGCCACCACCAACCCACCCATCCACTTGCTACACATTCTCTCTCTCTCTCTCTCTCTCTCTCTCTCTCTCTCTCTCTCTCTCTCTCTCTCTCTCTCTCTCTCTCTCTCTCTCTCTCTCTCTCTCTCTCTCTCTCTCTCTCGTACTCGTCCAATGCCGATTCCACTTAATTTTCTGGCCGGAACCTAGAGCAAATATTAGCTGTAGCCTTGCGGAGTGGAACGCTGGTTGCTGCTCTGCTTGCTTGCATGCTGTGTGTGCCTGCGCTGTGATTGCGCTGAAAGCCTCCCCCTGCCCCTCCCTCTCTCCATACTCTCTCTCTCTCTCTCTCTCTCTCTCTCTCTCTCTCTCTCTCTCTCTCTCTCTCTCTTACAGGCTGCTACACTATATTATGATATAGCAACTTCTTCAAAAGAAAGCTATAACTTAAAGCTATTACAAGAACATATATCTCAATTGTAGAATATTATAATGTATATTATATTATACGTATATATAATTATAATATTAACACAAAAACACCCGTTGAGTAATTATTTACAGTATAATTAATTTAAAATCAATATATTGCCAAATTTTCTCATCTAAACTAACGTTATAAATAAACGACATGACTCATTCATTTTGTTAATCGTTTTAGTCGATTTAGATTCGAACTTTAAAGTTTCTAACGCAAACTGTTGGCAAACTGTAGAAAAACATTAAAATAAAATGAATTAATGTATTGCGCAAATATTAAAGTTAATAGTAGATGTATAAAAAAAAAATGTGTTCATTTTTTTTTTAATTAAAAAACGATCATGAAATAAACAAAATTTCAAGCACCAAACTTTCACTTTAGCAGGTATAAGTAAAAAATTAATTACAATTTACTAAAGAAAATTAAACTGCAATGGTAATAAACTAGAGTGAAATTTTCGTTCGATTGACATAAAATCTTTTCTTAATTCAACGCCGCCCGCGCGTGTTTATATAAAATATATATAGGAAAGATGAAAAGAAGCAATTTACGTTACTTTATTATTCGCTTTATTCGGAGTGCGAGAATTCCATTACATTCTGACTTCTGATTATGAAAATAACAAATCGTATTTTATTTATAATATTTTGGAAAAAATTGTAAGTTTCAACCACCATTAACGATTTCATTAATATATATATTTTTTTTAGTTTATTATATTCCCCGCATGAATACATAAATTTAATAACAAGTAAAAGGCAGGAGATTCACAAACAGTTCAATAAGAGCATTTCACTTACATAGTATATTATTTTAATATATATAATTAATTTATTAATTAATTAATATATTAATAGGTCTTCAACTCCTTGTTTAAAGCTTTTATGGGGGCCTTCCTTCCCCCCTCCACATGGTAAAAAAAAAACACGAAAGATCGAACGAACGAACGAACAAACAAACAAACAAACAAAAACTTTTTTTTTTTTTTCTAATTAACGCATCTCATGTGATGATGGTTCAAGCACTTTTTGACACATCTTTAACACATTATCCGGCTATATTCCGATTCACATTTAACTTGGTTTTCGTCGTGTTTGTAACATCTTCAGTCATTGGTAGCTGATTTGTAACGAAGAACTTCACTGGCCGAGCCGAGCCGAAGGAGACCCAAGCGTTTCCGACGAAACCCAAGTTAAATCTAAACCTTGGTTAGTATAGTTCAGCTACATAATCGGTAACATTGCGAACTATATTTTTTGGACCATAAAAGTTTGACGTTTTACATGATCTTGGTGATGTATATTGGCTAAATAATTTATTGCACAAACAAATTCTCTTGAGCTGTTTAAATCAGCTCGCGTCCAATGTGAGTGCGGCGTTTATACTGGCGGCAGTTTCGCTTGGCCGGACACCATGTGGAGCGGAGATTACGACGCACACACTGGCGGTGCGCCCGATGTATATAGCCAAATAAAGTTTATATGTCCACTACGGAAGTGTGCAGTACTTGACAGTAATTCAAATTTTACAATCTTTTATTTATTTTTTTCCATAATTCTTATTGAAAACTTGTATATTAAGTAAAATGCAAAGAGGAAAGCCCCATGAGAAAGTGTACCCTACCGTATAAAGAATGTAAAATTAATTTGAGTGTAGCCTGTGTTGCATACTTCAACGGTGTAACTTGGTCGCTCCATTCAGTCCTACTGAGGCGGCACGGCAAGGCAAGCGGGCGTGCTATGTTGTTGTTGGCTGCGTCCTGGCCCGAACTCCTTGCATGTAGCCAACAACATGTATACACCTATGGACAGCCGGAACATTACCTCTTCAGAATATAAGACTTGCAATGCAGTGGAAAACGTTGCAAGTTGGTGCTCATTTAACTAACTGCTATTTTTATTTAAAATTAAAATAGTAAGCATGTACCTAAGAAAAAAAATCTGGTTAGTAAAAATTCGAAGTGGGGAGGTTAAGATTTACTGTTCATGCTGAACTAAAGGTAACTTTGTGTTCAATTTTATTGTCTATTTAGCTTAATTTCATAAACATTATAATGTTTTATTTTCTATTGTTATACAAATGAAATACCATCATTTAAAACTATTCAAATGTGTATGAACTGTTTATATATATTATAGCTACACAGTGTAATACTATATAATACACTTAAGAATCATCTCATTAAGATAATTTTAAGTTTATTAAATATAATTAGATATAGAAATTAACTAATTGGAAGACACAAGGAAGATTGGTCTTGTTGAATCGTCGCTTGGTGCTCTTTTGAGGTTTCTGTTGACGTGCTTGCTTTCTGGTCGAGGCAACGCCTACAGCTTGACCATTGTGAACCTCCTCCATCAGCCGTGTTTGAAGTTCGCCGCCATCGTTCTGGCTGCTACCGTTCGCTTGGGAATGAATGAATGAATTAATGTTACTTTGGTGTGGCGAACCAAGAGGCACAGAGAGCGGTAGGAGCACCCCACACACATGTGTATAACTGTGGCTACGGGCGGGGGCGCGCTCTCACACGCGTGACACGCTCACAGGAGCCGCGCGCGCTCCATTTCTTCGCGCCAGCCGTCGTCGTTCGCAGCCACAGCCTCTCATTTCCATCATGTGATGAGTCGTTGAAATGCATACTGGCAAAGGCAAGGAGATAACTAAAAACTTCTATATACTGATGCTTACGTTTATATATACGAAGAACGAAGAAAAGATATTCTGAGAGCAAAGCGAAATGATGCTCACTTCTAACTCTTTTGATAGGCTATTAAATCATAACAAGCAAAAGAACAACAATAGGTTCTCTCTCTCCCCGCACAACTCAAGTTGCAATGTTGCTGCTATATATATACTTAGAGCAATCCCACATGAATCAAGATAATTCATCAAGACGGTGGTTAAGAAAATGTAGTAAACTCTTTTAACGAGCTATAAAAGTAATAAAGAATCTCATCATAAGTACATGTTGAAACAAGCTTTTAATTGAATTAAATATATTTGCTTATACCTTATATCTTAACAAAATAAATTTATTAATATTTATTTATAGTATAAACAAACATGAATACAACCAAATTCTTATGAAATAATACAATGTATAAATCAATACCTTTTACTGATTTTTAAAATAGCTCAACTTTTTTTTTCATCGCATTAAAAAAAACTTCTTAAATTATTTAAAGTTCAATACGATTAGCTTAATATAAATGTATCTTTCATCAAAATATATAAAAATCTGCTTCAAAAATAAAAAGAATAAAAAAAACTTTTTTTCACCCTCTGCTCCAGCGGAATTCTACTTAATATAAAAATCCTATTAACTTGATAATTTATGCGCCTCATTGGAGAGATTCACTTTTTTTTTTATCTCTCTTCTTTTCCTTTTTTCGTCTAAAAGCTCTTACTTGTCGAGAATTAAGGGTGGAGGAGAGCTGCGCGCAATAATAAGTGTGTCTCTTACTTCCCCTCCCCCCATTCTATACGGCATCGATTTGTTTGTAGATTTATTTTATCTTAATAGGATTCCACGAGTACTTCATTACCATCTCAATAGGGATTTTGTCATTTTCAATTAAAGTTGAATCAGGGCGCTTATTCACATTGCCTTTATATCCCTACTAACTCTTCGTACTTTTTTTAACACTATGCCATTTTTTCACACACTCTACTTAACTCATTTTATTATAAAATTGAGTTATAAATTCTACCAACACTTTTTTAATAAAGTCTTTTAAATGTATTTTTTTATCGCAAAAATTAATGTAAAAATTCATTTTGATGAGAAAAAAAAAGTTTTTTTCTAAAATAAAAATCCAGTTAAAGCATTTATGATTTTATTAAAAAAATATTGGTGCTCTGATATAAAATATAAAAATAATACCAACTTATATATAATAGGATAATAAAAGTGTATATAATATATAAAATAAGCCTGCGGTTATTAATCCAACTGAACATTATGAGAGAATTATTATTATTAGCTTTGTTGGCGCGTGTTTAATTTTCATATTTTCAGAAAAAAATGCAAAGCAACCATGATGCATTATTATGTATTAAAATAACGATCTGAATAATGAACAATTTGCATGAACATTTTTATTGCAAAATAAATGCCAATTTTTTGTTAAGTCTCAAACTAAACGCTTATTATTGCAAAAAAAAATCTTATGATTTCATTGTGTCCCAGGAAATGTTGTCATGTAAAGATAGATGGAAACATATAAAAGCATTTTACATCACTATACATGACTTAACAATGTATTTTATCATGAATTTAAGAATGTTGAAAATTGAAATAATTTGGCGAGACATACTTTGAATTCCTCAATCAACTTAATATAATACATTAAAAAAAGTTAAATGCCAATGATTATTGAAATAATTTACCCGAATATTTATTGTTTATCCTATAATTATATACATTATACATATATAACAAACAACAACAGTACTTTTTTCATTAAAAATTATTGTTAATAAAACACTTGAAAAAGTATGCATTTCCTGCATGTATACGTATTGATTCGATTTTGCCTGGGCTTTAGGAAGTTTCCAGCACGTAGACATAAAAAATATTGCATTTAGTTTATTTGATACTTTTTTTTTTTAAGAAATTTTTCTTTTGATTTTATTTTATTATCGCTTCTTTATACCATATTTCAGTTACATGTAATGGCTACATTGTATGTAATGTATATTTCTAAAATTTCATTTTAGGTCACAAATAATTTAGGGCCTCAAGATCAAAAGGGTTTAAAGACCATTGCTAAAAGGTTAGTTATTTTTCTCGTTTCATTCAAAGATTGTGTATACGCGTATACGCGTATAATACTTGAGGATGGCCTAACTTTCAAAATAGTCGCTTTTGCCGCCAACGAGACGCCATATCGGATCCCTGGTACCATGGATCCTCCATGCTGGTACTGTACCGTACGTCACGACGCTGACATTGATAAGCTCATTTGATTGGTAGTCTAACTATCAAAGGTGCCGCTTTAGCCGCCAGCGCTACGCTGTCGAATCTATGGTGTTCAGCATTTATTGGTATTGATTACCATAGGTGGGTGGAGTGATTCCAAACTACCCACAGACTAAATCCATATACTGAATATTTTTTTGTTTAAAGTTAATTTCCTCGCTTTTTTTTTTAATTACGAAACGCGTTGCTAACTAAAAATAAGGATTCTTAATCTTAAATTAACATTGTCAGATAATTTGTAGCTGTCTTCGCTTAGACTCCCTTCCCCTTTTCACTTTTGTTATTAATATAATTATTTATTATTAATAACTTGTTGTTATTACTATTATATCATTGTTATTAACCCTTTATTTAGGGTTAATAATTATTAATTGGAAGGACCATACACATTCATTACTGCATAAAGTTTAATTTTGTTGTGTCTGTAATAATTCTATAATATTTATTTATGTATTTATTTATTTATTTATTTATTTATTTATTTATTTATTTATTTATTTATTTATTTATTTATTTATTTATTTATTTATTTATTTATTTATTTATTTATTTATTCATTTATTTATTAAATCTTTCATAGGCTGAAAATACAGTAAAAGATAGAGAAAACATGTGAGCCTATGGGGCAAATATATATATTATATTTATATTAAGTATTCGAAATGAACAAAAAAAAAAAAAAAGGAGGAGGAAAAATGCAGCAAATGGTTAAAAGTAAGAAAAAATAACGAAATTTAATTAAATATAATTTAAACTGAAATAATTTGAAATTTGGGTCAATTCTTAATTTGTAATTAAACAAACTAAAAAGTCGAAGTTTACACTTCACTTGTTTTCAATTCGCTTGTAATTTAACTTATAATATATTCAATCTATTATAGTATAATGCACGTAATTGCATCGAGCAAGTGTAAACATAAATTGTAATTAATGACTTCTCTTTATTTGCTGAGCAAAAATAGCGTGTAATAGAGAATCAATGCTGACTGACGGTTCTTACGTAGTAGATTTTTATCGTTACTATAGACACAGTGACGTCATATACAGTAAGCCAGATGGTCCTCATTCACATATGGGGTGGATAAGGGTGGATCCAACAATTAAAATGTGTTAGAGGTAGTTCGTCACTGATGGGATGTGGTGGAGAGGGAGGAAAGGATGAGGAGGAAGGAAGGAAGGCGGTATATACATGGATGCTGCACTAGTACAGCAATATAGATGGATGAGTGGGAGGGAATGTTCAACCACTGACCCTTTTCAGTAGGAGATCGTGTGAACACCCATATTAGGGCTGATTTCCTACAACTTTTGGTCATTATCAAGAGACCTTTGTGATGCTATGCGCTACTCGCCGCGTGAAATGCAACACTTGCTAACATGTGTTAACTAATTATTTCAAATTTCGCTTCACTTTGAAGCGACCGACGTTAAATTTGCTAACGGATTTTCCATATTTTAAGATGTTCATAATTTTGTATATAATATACATGTTATAACATAATTATTATGTTTATTATTGTTTAAAACTATTTTTACAAAACATCAAATTAAAAAAAAAAAAAAAAAGTAAGTCGTTGATTTCATTTGATTATAAAGGAGTATTAATGAATTGCATTTGTTTTTGCTCAACACAAAAGATTCTTTCAATATTATACTAAAACTTGTGTAAGTCGATTTACTTTTTCGATTAAATTGAAATACATTAATTTTTAATGTTGTAACTTGTAACGTTAATTATTATTTTTTTACAGTTACATCCCTATAAAAAAAATTAGAGCTATTTTCGGAGTAGACGCATGGCAATTAAATTAACTTAGAATTTTTGCTAAATTTATTATAATGATTACAATGATAATTATTTATTATTATTATTATAGTTCTCTAGTTTTTATATGTTATTGTCACGGCATGCATGCTTTTTATTGTGTTGTTATTAAGTTAATTTAATAATTTATTTTTTTAGAAATGTAAACACTAATTGTTGGATATTGATGTCCAATAATGTCAATGTAAAAAAATGTCTTATTTGAGAGTTGTTGACGAGTTTATAATATTATAGCTGTTGGTATAATGTTAGTATTTTTTATGATAGTGCCATTTAAATGGTATGATGCATAAATGTGCAAGTGTTATACTATATATTAAATATATTTGATAGTGTTGCTGTGACAACAATGTTTGTGCGAGAGGGGGGGAAGCGAGTGAGAGAGAGAAGAGAGAGGGAATGAGGCACACACAACACGAGCTGCTGTCCAGGACAACAATGCAAAGCCGCAGAAACAGATATATATACCCGCAAATCAGCACCTCTCAAACGTCGAGTCATTAACACGTATTGACCACCAATTAATTAACTACTAATTAACTCTGCAGACATTTCTAATTAAAGAGTATAAGCTTAAATACAAACCCATTTATATATAGTATTTGCTATGTAGTGAGTATTATATACACAATCATATAAATACCTTGCTGCATTATATAATATACGGCTTTATTTACTTCAGTCTTTATTTTAAAATATGAATCACTTAGTTGTTTGTAATACTGTGATATTATATAAAAAAAAAAAATAAAAAAATGAAGAGAAAAACTGACGCTGATTTACAAATTTGGTAGATGAACATCGGTACGATTCAAAAAGGTGATAACCAGGGAGATACCACATTCCTCACTAACAGTGGTTAGTATAATTGAGTTAGACTGGCACTACCGTGGCTGTAGTGAAAAAATCTGCACCATGGGTATCTTCCTGGCTATAATGGGAGCTATTCACGAAATTAAGAGGAGTTATCCAGAAATTTATCACCTTTCGCACTTAACATGGTTGTGCCATTTATTTAGAATGAAGCTAAACGTGATGGTTAATGGGAACTTCCTTTGTGAATCGCGTTCGTATCTCCTTAATCGTAAATCCCATCCTTCCAGTCCAAACACCCCCCAGAATGACTTGCGGCTAGCCGGAGCCTTGGCTCCTCTCTGTTCGGGGGCGTTCGGGTCGGCTCGTGCGATGGCGTTGGCGCGCTTTTGCGGGATTTATTTAAAACAATTCAAACATAGCAAAATGTTTCAAATTTGTAGACGAAAATGAAGAAATAAGAAATAAAATTATAAATTAAAATAATTATATAAAATTATGATTAAATTAAAGTTTAAAATCTTAACTTAACTTAACTAAATTTTACTGTCGAGCAATATATAATTATATAATATAAGGTGACGTACGTATTCATGCAGTGATAAAATCATAATGCATTAATATTGATAAACACGACTTTACATATATGAACTAAATAAGTAAAATGAGTCATAGATTATTAGGTTATTCGAAAGTACAACACGGAAACAGTTCCGTCGTGTCGGTGAGTGACCTCCATCCGTGATGTGCATACAAGTCCATCCTTGCAGGAGCCCTGGGACTTGAGATGACGCTGACCCGTCCCCTCCGAGGTGAAGATCCCGAAGCGGTGACATATTGCAGAACGCTCTTGGTATCAGTACCGTTGACAGTGTGGTGGGCTCTAGAGGCAATGTAGTGAGATCGTGTGGTTTTCTCAGTGAGGTCTTTCCAGCTCTCAAAATCTGCAACATGCAGTTCATGAATTATTCAATATGTAAAATTTATCTTATCAATATCCAATATCTGAATTGTTCATTTTTTTAATGAATATTTAATAAGGTTGTTTTTTATTGAATTTTATGAAATTAAATATCCTACACATAGTTAAGAATCAAATTAGTTGTAACTAAAAAAAAAAAAAAAAACGAAGTTAATATTGTCATATTATAAATTATAATTATGCGATGTCCCAATTATATATAATAAGCTATATGCTGTTACTTACCATTTTTAGAGGGAAATTCTTTTTCATGACGTTCAATATTCTCTCCATGCTCTGTTTCATGATGAAGTACCAATGCGATATGTTTTCTATGTTTTTCACTTTCAGCTTGTGAACGTTTCTTTTATGCTTATAAACATTCTTTAACTTTGAGAACTTCTTGTCACATATATACCACAAGGATAGGCACCAGCGCTAGATGCTTCCATCGTGTTAACTTGTCCACGAATGCTGGAAATACTTACAGTAAACCTAACCTAATAATCTATTACTCATTTTACTTATTTAGTTCATATATGTAAAGTCGTGTTTATCAATATTAATGCATTATGATTTTATCACTGCATGAATACGTACGTCACCTTATATTATATAATTATATATTGCTCGACAGTAAAATTTAGTTAAGTTAAGCTAAGATTTTAAACTTTAATTTAATCATAATTTTATATAATTATTTTAATTTATAATTTTATTTCTTATTTCTTCATTTTCGTCTACAAATTTGAAACATTTTGCTATGTTTGAATTGTTTTAAATAAATCCCGCAAAAGCGCGCCAACGCCATCGCACGAGCCGACCCGAACGCCCCCGAGAGTCCCCGAACAGAGAGGAGCCAAGGCTCCGGCTAGCCGCAAGTCCAGAATGTTATAACTTCACTTGTCTTACAACGCCAATAAAGAGAACAGGGGTAACGTTTGTGTTGTCCCGAGTTACATACATGATATTTATGACAATAATTTGCAACAACTGGACCCAAAATAAATGCTTGCATATTTTAATTCAAATTTAATGAAATTTTTTATTGCATATCTGGATAGAGGACCTCGAGTTATGTATTGTTAATTTTTTTCAGATTTTTTTTAACTCTCTAACACCCTCAAAATCGAGGGGAAAGACTCTGTGACGTCATAGTCATTTAACGCATGCTTGTGTGTTAAATAATTGCAGCATGATATTAAGGGTGTTAGAGAGTTCAAAAAAATGTAAAAAATTATTGGTAGTACATTACTCGAGGTCCTCTATCCAAATATGCAATATGAAAATTTCTTGATGGTTGTCATTTGAAGTTAATTGATATTCAAGTTGAATGAATTAGTATGAATTATGAAAGTTGGTAGTCGCTGGAGTGCATTTTTTAAAAGTGTTTATTCAGAAATAAAACATACACATATAATATATATATATTATTGGAGATATGTGGAAATATAAGTTAAACCCCAAGAGTAAGCGGGAAACGTTAGTTTTAATATAATTAATTTATGAATCTCGAACAAGATGGCAGAAATAAATAACACGTACATTTTTATAAATTAAGAAAATTGATACATATACATTACATAATTAATATAGCAATTACATAAAAAATGGATCAAGTGGTATATAGACACAGAGGCAGATTACTAATATAATTTATAAAGATAATACATAAACAAATAAAGTAATTAAAAATACAAGCACAATTTTTTTATAATTTGAATTTACATGTAAATTTTAGGTCAGTGGAAGACTGCAATCAATTCATTACATATGAATTAAATTCTTTATATATGAGAGGCTATTCTGATTTCAATAGTTATTGAGTTGAAAAAGATAGCACCTTTTAACACCTCTTAATTCGCACATTATTATGTGAATCGTCAAGGTCATTAAGTGGTAACCTTTCCGTTCTAATTAAGCCTTTTAAACTCATCATCAAAACTACGCGACTACGTCACCACATTTGACATTATATATATATATATATATATATATATATATATATATATATATATATACATAAGATTTTGATCCTCTAGCACGACTATATAATATATCGTATGATGTAATGAGTTTGAAACTTTTTACTCACAGTCTCTTGATGTCTTAATTGATTGGTTGCTTTCCATGATGTTCTTGTATTTGGAGCGAGACAAGGAGACTTGAAGTGACCACGTAGTATATTAATTAATTAAATTATTAACAACTATCTTTTACATTCTACCAAAGGCTTCGCTTCTATTGCTGAAACTTTCCATACTTCCTCATCGGTCTCATCAGACTTCATATAATAATATATTAAGTACTGGGAGGAGACCATACTCATTGTTGACGTTAACTGTTCGAGGGTTCATGTTGTTATCTTCTTGCAAAATCAATTGTTATTATATGCTAGATGGCTTCTTTTTCTCTTGAATGGACTCTGTGAGGCAAGTATAATAGTTTCCTGTGTATTGGTTCATATCGAATAAACAATGAAATTTACTTCTATACCGTACTGTGTGTACACTTGGTTTGAACCATGCACTCAATTACAATGATTGCTGCACAAAGGTAAAATAATTGATACAAATGGATTTACAGTTATATTTTTGTTTTAGAACGAACCGGTGTGAACACTGCGTATACTTGTTTGTTATTGAGTACATAAAGGACCAATAGATGGTGTTGCGCGCAGAAAATTTGGCTGTTTGGATCGAGGATACGGCAATACTTATACCATAGGGAGAATCACAAAAATTACAAAAATTAATATGAAAGATATCACTTATTAAGTTGAAATATTTTTTAATATTTGTCTGAAAGTATATGCGACAGTTATTAGTTATTATGGTGTTGTCAATTCTGTAAAATTATGCTGTGGCTGCTGGCAGAGCATTTTTATGATTTTACAATGTTAAAACATATAACGGGTCCTCGATGCACACACGTAGTTCCGCTATTACCACCAGGTTCGCTGCCAACTTTATGGTGTCAATAGAATATTATAAGCATTTCATATTTTGTTATCATGTCCTCGTCGCTTGGCGAATCCGCTTGGAAACGAATTTCACCGCAAATGATCCGTGATCATATACCAGATCATATCTCATAAATATTATTATTATTACAAACTTAGGTGCAGATCTGCATAACCTGTGGCAAAGTATCTAATTTGCATATATTTAAAGGCGTAATTGCTGATCAGCGCAACGTAATATACTAAAGTAAAATAATAATACTACAATCAATATAATATATAATATAATGTCACTCATTTGCTACAGTGATTTTGCTATAGTATTTGTTATTTAATTAATATAATAATTACAACAAAAAATACTCAATTAACACATTTTTGTCTATGATGTAATCGTTTTAAATTATTAATTCTTAACATAAATATATGTTCTGAAGGACGGTACGAATATCGGCTTATGTCTGAATTGCAGGCTCAATCTTCATTATATATATACTCACCCTTGAAGTTTCTAAATTTCTAAATCATTTAAGCAGGAAGAGAGGGAGAGTGTTCAGAATTAGCATAACACTTAAGTTTGAAATAACTTAATTAATTTAATTTCTGCTTGATTTCTTATGTAGATTTATATAATATATAAACATACAAGTGTTCTGCATCTCTTAAGTGATGCTAAATACAACTTAATTTTGACCCTTGGAATCTATTCCATCTGGAACTGACATGTTGAATTAATTCTGCATTTAGATTCGTCAGTAGATTGAACACAAGTATGCTAGCAAAATTAAAAGATGAGAGTAAAGCGTGTTTTGTCGCTCAAAAAGAGGAAAAAAAAATTAAGGGGAGGATGAAGAAGATAGGTTGTTATTTCGAAATGGGCTTAGTTCCCTCTGGGAGATAAAAATAAAAAAATACATCTCAGGAGTGAAAGATCGTGTACAAGGAGGCTGGGAGCAGGGGCTGACTGGCTCGGCGTGCAAATCATCAGCCACCGGCGGCGTGTTGTGAGCCAGAACTGCTTGCACCAGCTCATGCACCGTGCGCACCCGCCGCAGGCCGGATGACAATCGTAAATTGAGTGGTGACGTATGTGCTTGTTTCTGCATATAAGGAATGAGGACAAGTACTTAAAGAAGAAAATATAAATTTCATTTTTTTTTTATTCTATTCTTCTTTTTTATTTGGATTGAAGTGGAAAATCCTTTTATATAGGACATCCATAAAGAATTTAGCGTATATTTTTATAGCAAACAAATTTTGATATTAAAATTTTATATTAATTACATCAGCTCTGTTCGTAAATACACAATCAGACCTATTGTCTCAAAATATTAGAAGAATATATATATATATATATATATAGTATATACATACTGTAATTTATTTGTTAGAAACTTTGATGCAAAACGAAAATTGCATTTTCTGATAAAAGCTCCTGTCTTCATATAAAATATATTTTTTAATTCTGCAGTGTAGGCCATATATGGATATATATATATATATATATATATATATATATATATATATATATATATATATATATATATATACATATATATATATATATATATATATATATATATCATAGAAGAAGGCAAATATAATAATTATAAACAAATTAATATTCACATTTTATAACTAATATTAAATTAAAATTAACCTGATGACAAAGCGAGCATTATTTGATTTTATTATTGATATTATTAAACAGATTTGTCATTAAATAAGTATATAAAAATATATCATATAAAGATTCTTTTTAAATGTTGAAAATTTTCTTGAACTTTTGAGTGTTCTTGTAAGGCATTATATACACAAACAGCAGTACCAACTGATGTTACTCTGTCACAGAAAGCTATAGGATTGTGTTGTTATGAAAACAAAAAAAAATGTGAATTGTACAGTCGTTGACTCAGAAAATTTCCCTTTGCGGCCTTGTAAGAAAAACACAGGGCATACTAGTAGTGATTGACAAGGCTGCGAGTGGGAATTTTTCCAAAACGACGAGTGTACTATAATGGTGTACGTATTCACATATATATTATGTATAATAAATTTAGCACATTCACACGTTATAATATACAAATGCAAAACAGGTTGAAATTGTAAAGTAGACATTGCAAATGATATTTCTTTGTCCTGTTTTACGTTTTATGGTCTCAACCAATTTTATGTCAAAAAATTAGTAAAACTTGAGGTGACCCAAATCTTTAGTCTCATAATTTTATGAATTTTAAGTAAGTTAATGTCAATGGGTAAATGTATGATAAATATTTCTCAACTTCAACATATCATTTCCATCATATCTTTCAGACTTCCATGCATAGCAATGCCCTCACAGGAGAAACTAATTGATCAATGTGGTGCAGCCAAAGACTCGCTAGTCACAAGTAGACGGAGAAGGAAGGGGGAGGGAGCCCGTTTCCGCATCAGACAGAATAGGGATTTTTTTTTAACATAAGTAATATGTTTCAATTAATTAAAATTAATAAGTAAAGAGAAAAAAATCCAATTTCAAATGCACCCCACATTTTTACATTTACTCAATTTTCTCCCTAACCAAAACATCCCCCTACCGTCACTACACTGTAAAAAAGGAAAACCTAAAACGGGTAATTACAGATACCCAAGAGGTTGTCTTCAGATTAGGTCAACTTATTAAACTAAAACGGGTAGCATTCCTGCTTACCTATTTTAGATGAGCATATAATTTTAATGTACCTAATTCGGGTAACTTTATTTAGCTAAATATTAACCTAGGAATTCAAAAATACTGAAAATAGGTATTAATATCAGCCCGTTTTAAGTTATATTTTTAACTCAAAATTAGGTAGTATAATTTCCTAAATATATTTTTTTTATAAATAATACACACATAATTATAAAATAAAACAGTTTTTATTCAATGAAAATCATTTTCATACATATATCAATGGAATATTTGTAGTTTTGGCGTTGGGGCAGAACAGAAATAAAAGCTTAAAACACTTCATAAACATAATTTTTTATCACAATTTTTTTTGTTAACTATAGCACTTTAATTTTTTTGTAGGTGTTGAAAATAAAATAAATAATAATCGTCTTTGTAGTTAATGAGTCAGTCGGGATTATTTATATAAAAACTCACGGATATTATTAGCATGGGGTTGGGGATTTTGTGGGTCCACTGCTTTTTGGCTGCATGGACTTGTAGGCTGGAAGACAATGTTGAGAGTATGATCTCTCCTGGTGAAGCAAAATCTGCAATGAAAAAAGAAAGAAATGTTATAGAACAAATAAAACGTTTAATTTTAATTAGCATCGATGACAATTTTGTTATTATAGTGAAATTAAAAAGGTTCAAATAAAAAGATACAAATTAAAAATTAAAAAAAGTGAACCACAAGAATTACTTAATATACTGTCATATAATATAATTATATAATTATGATACTGTGTTTACAATTAGAAAAACATAAAAAATCCAGCAAATTTTTAATATTAACAAAGTGAACTTTTGTATGATAATTATCTTGATTTTTTTAATACTCCTTGTACTATAAGGAACATAAAAAATAAAATATATCAATATTTCAGTAAGATTTTCTTATGTTATTATAGTGTAAAAAAGTCATAACAATCGTCTTGGTTATATGTTAATACACGCTCACATTACAAGAAAGGGGTCTTTTGAATATCCAGGACTATATCATAATTCATAGTACATATATGAGATAAGAAATTAAGAATCTCGAGGATGCTGCATGCATTAACTTCTATTTTATTTCTTTCTTTCATGTCACGCATTTATATTTTTTTTAAATTTTTTTATTATTATTTTTTTTTTCAAGTTTTGTTTTGCTCCCATACAGAATAAAATACATATTACATTTAATATAATAAAAAAAAAATCATAATGTTTTGTGATGTTTAAGACAAGAGAACGAGAGATTCTTTTTTCTTATCCAGCAAAACTTCTACGTATAAAAAGGTCGCAGTAAATGTTCACTTTTTAATTACTATACCTGTGGTAGCAGAGCATCATTATGGGCTGTGGGTGGGTGGTAATGTGGACAATGTAGACGGGCGGGCGACTCGGCAGATCGCAGTAGCTCACAGCTCGGGCCACACGGCAAGCTCCAAGCTCCCTCCTTGCATTCGTGCCGGCCTCTATGATGCATTCGATTTCTACAGAGCAATTGCACACAAGTGTAAGAAATTTTCATATCACCGTGTACATTATAACTTCACGATTATAATTATGTTTTATATTTCCTTAATCTTACCTTGGTTTGACAATATTATCCAGTAAATGAGGATGTTTCTGCATCAAACTGCACTCCAGCTGCAGACCGACGCTAACACGTCATGATGATGTCATGTGGTGGGAGTCATTTCTCGCCATAAAAATTTGATTGGCTTAGTCTTTTTTTTATCGTCTTTTATTTAAAATTTTAACGGACAAAAAATCAGGCTAATATAAAGACCTATTCTGGGCACATATAGAATGTAGGTAGGCTAATATTTAGGTAATTAAGTAACCCTTATTGGGTACATCTAAGTTTCAGGTAGTTTTGTTTCCAATTTAGGCAACTAAATACCCGTTTCACGTTATTGCATACCTAAATATGTAATATCATATTACATATTTAGGTAAATTAATGAAAATAGGTCCATTTAAACCTGAAATGGGTAAAGCACCCCTATTTTAGGCTGGGAATCTTTGTTATTTGATACCTACTATAGGTATAGCTTTTTTACAGTGTACTCCTGTGTAATATTGATGAAATTATCAGCATTATAAACTGGATGTAATTGCAAATAATTTTAATGTTATTTGCACAGTAATTATTTTTGTGGCTACCAACAGAGGGATCTGTCAATGGTAGATACAAAAGTATTTGTTTATTTAGATTTTTGCTGAAAATTTGTATTTGTTACATGTTTTTCATCAAATTTATTTTAAAATTCTATAAATTCCCAGAAAAAAAAAGAAAAACAATCCACAGTATTTATACTCCTAAATATTTTAATGAAAAACACATTATATTATGTAGATTTTTTATATACAAACTCAAATCAGTTAATGGTTAATGCTCATTAAGACTTACAAAATATTTCATAAATTTTTGATGAACACATGGAAAATAAAATAATTTACGTTGATCGTACTATAGCTGCAGCAGTAAGATTTTTATTTACTATGTGAATACAACATTATAAACTTTTGACAGAGGACAGTCATCATGTATTCCATGTCCAAGCACACTCGGATTGCTGTTGTACAGTACTTTGTTCAATAATGCAACAAAGTGCCGGGTGGTGCCATGACGGTCACAGCACCAGGGCGACGTTCGGTAGGCAAAGCGATGAGCATCAGCAGGCACAGCCATGGCGAACGCTCTGTGCACCATCATATTATTTCTCGTTTTCAAAGCAGCACTTTTCTATCTACAGTTAGTCGTTATAAAAATATGAGTAGCATTTTATACGTCCCAAAGCGTCTCTTTTCCCAACTTTCCTATTTCGTTTCATATACTCTCTACAGTACTAATATATATATATATATATATATATATATATATATATATATACACACTGTATATATGTGACTGTAGTGTATATATATATATATATATATATATATATAATATATATATATATATATATATATATATATATGTGTAGTAGTTGTGTCGATGTGTGTGCTTGTACCTTTATGTGATTATCCCATCTAAATATAACAAGCTTTTATATTCACCTGTTTATTCTTTCTCTGTGTAATTTTAACAACTCGCTACTGCTACCATTTTATGTCCAAACTGCAATATTGCTAGCTATTTCATATGCCTACTTTCTCTCTCATTTTAACTACGGGGGACTCTTTAATTTTGTGGCTTCAAATAAATTACCTCTCTCATGATTATTCTCACTAGCTACCCTTCTCATGTTTGTGGGGTAAAAAAAAAACGCTGTGCTGCGCACCACTAAAAATATGAAAGTAAAAAAAAGTTATTTCCCCAGAGCAATATCACGTAAAAAAAAATAAAATAAGCATTCATACAGAACAAGTGGAGGTCATAATCGAGAAATGAAAAAACTAATTTTTGGACGCAAGGAGCAAACATTTAATTTTTTTCTTTTCTCATTAAAAAATAACACGTTTGAAAAAAACAAAAAAACAAAAAAAAATGTTGTTTTTACTGCCATTGAATTCAACACAATTTAGCTATAGTATGTCTGCTAAACACAAACTCATGCAAGATATTGCACCCTGAAAAATTTATTGATTAATGACGACAGAAATTTTATTACAATATAACTGCATTATAAAAACATCGGATTAAGATTGCAGTTCCTAGTACCAGTACGTAATACGTATACATCGCAATTTCAGTCATTATTTCTTTGATAAGTAAATAGCATGAAAATGATATCATATAGAACACGTTTTATATTAAATTTACATCGCTTACTAGAAAAATTATAATCAAATTTGTAAGTAAAAAAGCAGTATTTAATTAATACCAGAAAAAATACATCTTTAACCATAGTGAAATTAATAAGTTGGTAAAAAAAAATAATACTTCTCCTAGTGATAACGACAACGATAATTTTAGAATTATCAATTTAAATGACAATCATGCATGTAAGGAATCAAATAAATCTTAAATTAAACTTAATGTTTTTTGTCTGCCAGTGACACAGAAGTAAAAACAAAATTCATATAAAATATTATGTGCTATAAGAATGCTTTTGTAAACCATTAAAATTGTCAATTCAAGTAATGTACGTTTCCATATCAGAAAAGAAAAACAAAAATGATTTTTGATCGTGTATATTTTTATTAGTATAACTTTTGTACTTAAATTAAGTACTTTCTTTGCGACAAGTACTGGAAGTAAGACAAAACTAGAACAATAAAATTTATACTGGCATAAAATATAATATATTATATATTGAAACAATATTAATTATAATCTTTTAATTATGTAGACAAGTAAAAATATTGTATTTTGACGATCCTCGATCGCAGTAGCAGACCATTTGATTTGGTTAAGAGGATGCAACTTACATTCTTACTTTGAAAATCTCTTGTAGAAAATAACAAATGAGGAGAGAGAGTTTAGATAATTGCAAGCCTGATGTCAGTCAATGGCACACGCAATATGTGCTACCCCCCGGCGGGTCCTCCTGCTGCAGACACAGGGAGGTGGTGGCACCGGCACAGGGCAATTGCAACTAGAGGAAAGGCGAATTTACTCTTGCAGGGTGGCCGGCGGGGTATGTAGACAGGCCACTTACTGACAAGGAGTATATATATTGAGGAAGGTTTAAATATACTTTAAAAATTAAATATAAAATTAAGATATTCCTGATCCTGACGTGAGCTCTATTCGTTTAGCAAACACTGCAGTGGCTCACTCTGACGTCACGAATTCTCCTGCATCAAAGAGTAATCCATCCTACCATCTTTGACTTACAGATAGTCTTCACACCTCTCTCGCATTATTAAGCAGTCAGCTGCAGTGCATGCTGCATTAGTTGCATCATTGGAGGAGGGGGGCTGCAACAGCTGGAGAAACAATCGTAGCCTTCGCGGTTGGACCTCACTCAAGAGATCCCAATATAAAGCATAAATTGCATGCTGCTGCTTTTTGTTGTCGTTATACCACCACTGTTATGAGATATACTTTGGAGTCTTTGGACCACGGCTGTCAGCATGTAGACAGATTTACCTTCTAGCACTTGTGAGCTTCCGAGTTATTTATTGTACTTTGCAACAGTCAAATGACATATAGAGTCATTCCTATATTCAAAATTATAATAAAAAAAAATATAAAAAAAATTGGAATTTTATTACCATTGTCACAAAAAAATCTGTTCGCTTTTATTACTTATAACAACTTCTGTTACCATTTTTTTATAACAATTTTTTTACAACAATAATATATCTGTTGATAAACTTCTCTTGTGTATAATATATAATAATATATATATTTTTTTTCATTTCAATACAAAGAAAAATATATACATAATCATTAGTAACTATAAATACATGAGAAAGAGAGGGGAGAGGGTAAAAAATAAATTTGAATAATAATCATAGGCTGATCAGTTAACGAGGAGTTTCTATGGTGACTTATTTGTGTACCTCGCCGCAGTCAAGTGTCAAGTCATTATCGACACAGGTGCGTCCGCTCGCTCGCTTGCTTACCTACTTGCCACTATCACCGGCAGATTCTTGAGGCGTGATGAGCGGCGGCGATGACGGTGACGGCACATCCCCACCAGATTTCTAACCCCCTGCTTCCCCCCGCGATGTTACCTGAACTGTGATACTTTAACTAACGAGCAGTGTGCTCAAACATCACTGTTTTACAGTATTCAACTTAAAACTTTTATGTATTGGTTGGACAAAGTTGTCATAAAAGTTTTTGTAATGTATGAACTATATTTAACATTAACACATCATCACTGAGAATGAGTATAGTCAATGTACAGTACATACAGTATATATATATATCAAGAGTTTAGAAAGTGGGTTTATACTTTGGGACTGCCCGACCGTCGTTGTACTTGCTGCTTGTGGACGTTGTCACGCAGCCTCAACTTGTTTGGTGCTGCTCTTAATTTTTGCAGATCTTCTTGTCCCTTGAAGCTGCAGATTCAGCAAATCAGGCAGTTCATGATAATTTTAGATATTAATATTTTTATGTATTTTGACAAAATTTGACAAATTTTAATTAGGAAGTCATGAAAATTTGAGTAAGGATGATTGGATTAGCATGCTATTCAAACTTGCAGACTGATATATAAATTTCTTCATCGATTTATGATTCATCAAAATGATTAAGAAAATTTTAAAAACTTGGAAATGTAATATTATCACTTTAAATACGAGCCATTAAAAAGTTTTCAAATTTTCAGATCATCATAGTAAGACTATGATATAATATATTACATAGGAAGGCCGCAGCTATATTATATATATAACTACTATATACATATAGCTTCACGATGGATCAATCTAGGGGAGCTCAGGTTGGTGATGCGTGCTCTCCGTCTGCAGGGTGTTGAATAAAAAAAGAGCAAGCATGTGAGTATCAGCCAGGGGTTATAAAGGACCAACTATCATCTTCATTTTTTGTTTCCGAGTGGCTGCTTCCATTTACCGTCCTTCTCGCCGCCACTCGCCTATACGTTGTCGTCGTTGTCTTCGCTGTTGCTCGTTACCGCGCGCGGCCCTCCCTTACAGTGCTATTGCTGTTGCCAATGAGGCGGCAAACAGCGACGCTACCTTTCAGCCTGCTAATAAGCCACGGAGAAGCAAGCACGACAATCTCTCAGTATATATATAGCAGCAAGAGCGACGTACATTTTTTTTTTTTTAACTTTTGTTGTCTTTCCCTCTCTCTCCCCACGACTTTAGAGAAAATCTTTATATATTTTCTGTTGACGTTTCTTCAATCTTTGTTGTACATACATGAGTCATGATACAAATTAGAATTATTCAGTATTTGTATATATATATATATATATATATATATATATATATATATATATATATATATATAATTTCATACCAAATGAATTGAGATGTGAAGTGAACCATCTTATTTAGAGAAGAGAAAAAAATAAATTGCAAAAACGTGTTAAAATATAGCTTAACTAGTGACATTTTTTTTTATAAAAATTAACAGATGGTTACAGTGTTAAATAGTTACAATTAAAAAGACAGTGTTGTTATCAATGTTATCATATAACTTTATAGTAGCTGTTAAAAAATAAAAAGAAAAGTAGTTATCAGTTTATTTTAATAGCATAACAGTTAGAGAATAAAAGTTGGGAGGAGGGGGAGGGGACGATGAAATGATACTGAAAGAGTGAGAGAAGGGGAAAAAAATATTGCGTAAATCTACTTTCTATTGTTAGTGATAAAAGATAGTATAGGGGAGGAAAAAACGAAACAAAAGAACAAACGGTGTATAGTTTTATGTAATACTATATAATAATATTTATTTATTTATTTATTTATGTATCGTTTTTTGAGTGTGGTGTTTTGTGATACGAGCGCGCGATCACGTGACGAACCACCACCGAGTACTTGTTCTTGCTTCCTGACGTGATGCTTCCTGCTCGTCGTCACTTTATACTCTTCGGCCGTCACCCGCCCGAGTAGCGCCCGGCTGCTGCCCCGTAAAAGCAGCCAACCCGCCCGCCCTCTTACAGTAACGCTTGATAGAGCAGCAGAGAGAGGGAGAAAGTGAGAGAGAGAGAGAAGAGAGAGAGAGAGAGAAGAGAGAGAGAGAGAGAGAGATGATGTTGCGTTGCCATAGGAACGCCGCCATGTTTGAAAGGCAATGGTCCACAGGGGACATACAAGACTGTATCTCTTACGTTCTCCAGAGACCTCAATATGATGATATGAGAGGTATAACCATCCCTCTCCTATATACACCCGCGCCCTTGTAAGTCCTTATACTCCCTCTCAAACTGCTTCTTCGTTCAACCAATAAACTCTTCCTCTCCACCTCTCTTCACTTACATTTTATAAGAGGCCATATTGGACACCCAATCTTATATATATATATATATATATATATATATACAAGATATCGTAGTTGTTGGAAAGAAAAAGGAAGAAGGGGAAACTTAAGGATTCAGCTTGTTTGTACGGATTCAATAGTTCTTAACTAAACGCTATAGCTCATAGCCATTTTATATAACAAGTTTCTAACTATGAAACTATTATATAGACCTATTATATATAAAACTAATACTATTTATGACTATTTCTTAAGGTAAAAACTTTTCTTTTTCTCTTCACGCAAAAACAATAATGAGAAGTGTCCATTTGAAACCATGTTAATCTCCCCGCCTTTGTTTTATGTAACCAGTTCAACACTAAAGCATCCACAAACGTAAAGTGTGTTGGGACAAACGTTACATTACATTTATTGTTTACTAAGCCGTATATGCTCAACTAATTGCATACACTCAAGGCGTAGAGACTATAAGATTGCAAACAAATATATTATATATATGTTATATATTATGTTTGTGATTGCTTAAGTGATATGTTTTTGCTATTAACTGACCCGAATAATCTCTAAATTTATTTCTACTTGTCAGTTCTTTTTTTTTTATCAAATTATTAAAATATTTTGTGTTCATTTATTTGGTTCAATTTAATTTTGATAAAGCAGTTTAAATGACAGCTATAGAAGAAGTTAGTGTTTATTAAGTTTGATGATGTTGCTTGTTTTACATTATTAATTAACAGTTGAAAATATCTTAAAGAACAGAATAATTACTGTCAAAAGTTACTTGAGATGGTTTACTTGGCAATCCTCGGGTGATTGTGTCCTCCACGGCACTTGCTAAAACTTCACACCTCATTAAACATCAAAAGTTTGATCTTTTACTCTGCCTCAAGCAATGTATGCTGCTGCACAGTATAAACCTAAACTTTGATTCAATAAGTGCAAAACCGCTGCCGGCAATTAAAAGACCTAAGTTGAATAAATTTTAAAACTTTTATAAGATTCATATTCTTCATATAATAATATATTGTATGTATATAGCTTTATTTTTATCATCCTTTTAAATAACTTACTTTATTTATTTTGATGAGAAAGAAATATAGATATATCTAATTTCTATAGCCTAAGGGGTATTATACTTAATGAAATCTGCAGCCAGATTGCAGAGGGAATGAAACAGGTACACACACATACACAGAGGCAGGTTACGACTTGTGGTAAGGCTATCAGTTGACGACGATATTCAGTTACATAATATTCCCCCGAGGGGTGGGGTTGGGGGGACTCATCCAATACACAACGTATGCTGTCTGTTGGTTTCATGTCTAATAATCTATCTACCTGCATGTATTGGTAGCACAAGATGGAGAAGAGTTTTGCTATAGCAGATGAGATTGGAAAATGACACCCGACACCTTTCTACCAGCAATAATAATCCCTAGTTCCACCACAAGAGACAAAAGAGGCGAGATGGGGTAATTGCTTTTCCAGCAGCTTTCGCATTACCGCCGGCACCACAGTAGCAGTAGTGCAGGCCACCACTCGCTCTGCTGGTTGCCTGACTGTCAGGCGCTGCTGTTCCCGCTAGCCGCAGCAAGACACAAGCTGGAAAACACCGTGATCCAATTCCCTTCTGGCTTTTATACCGCTTTCTATCCCCCACCCTGTTCCAGTAGCCACCCTAGTAGCTCGCCGCCGCTGGACACAAAAGACACTGTGGCAGCGGCGGCGAGAGATTTAGCTGCTGCTGCTACTACGCCCAACTGTGTAACTCAGACGACAGATAAGAAAAAGATCCCCTCCTATTTGGTCAACAATCAAAAAATTATTGTGTTTTTGTTACAACAGATGGGATCGTTTTAGTAGCAATAGCACGCTAGTATACGATTGTAATAAATGCAATTATACTCCCTTTTAGAAACTAGAAACTATTTAATGCTCTCAATTCAACTTCTATTATTGATATAAAACACTTCGTTCAATTTTTTTTATATCATATAATAATTATCATTTATATGCAGACTTTATAATAAAAAAGCTTTTTATTCTTTAATTAAAGAAAAATAGCTAATACTTTTTTTTCCCTACTCTTATATAGTTAAATATTTTAATATATATATTTTTAAACCAATCCTAATTGAATTGAAAAAAAGTGGATGGAGTTGAGGCGTGGCGTGTGGTGGTGAAACAATTGAAGCTCTGGTTTGCTGAGGTGAGAGGTGCTTGCAGGAAGGAGGGGGGGGGGGGCTCTGGAGCTACTGCTCTGCGGGCGGCGGTGTGCTCTCGCTACTTACCGTGGGGTGGCGGCACTGCAGGGGTAACTGCTGCCGGGATTGATATAGCTCGCGGTGGGCTTGGCGGGCAGTGGACAGCACGATAGATGAGGGTGCTGCTGCGGCTGCAGGGGCGGGCTTGACTGATGATAGCTAAGAGAGAGAGAGAGAGGAGAGAGAGAGAGAGAGAGAGAGAGAGAGAGAGAGAGAGAGAGAGAGAGAGAGAGAGAGAGAGAGAGAGAGAGAGAGAGAGAGAGAGAGAGAGATGACCCGCGTATATGCAGTCAGTTATCAGCAAGGAGAGAGAATGCAACTAATTGTTCACCATGAGAACAAACGACCAGCGTAATGGGGGAAACTAATGAAAACGTAAAATTACTAAATCACTAATTTTTATAATGTAATTTGCATTTGAATACATTAATTAAAACTAAAAATCAATCCTTTTGTCTTAAATGCAACTTGCATTTCTATTTTCTATCATTTCGTCTCAGCATTCGTGAAAATTAAACATTTCATATTAATTTTTACATTAAGAATATTGGTCGCGATTAACGAAAGAAGATCAAATAAAAGAGCTCTATATTGTATATATAAAGAATAGTTTTAAGTGGAAATATGTTGCATATAGTTTAAAAATAACAGTGGATACAATATGCTTAAGTGATGCTTATACATAAAATAAAAACAATAAATAATGTAGTAGTTATGGCTAATACATCTTCTTTTATAATTTAATTTGACAGTAGCATGTTTCTCTATTATTCTTTAAAAATTCTTAAATTTATTTATGAAAACTTAATAACATAATAACTAATGCCGTCAGCTCACGCACTAATCTTGGCCACCATCGTTGTCTCTCAGATATGCAAACAGCGTAAATTCAAAGAGCAGTTTCAACTGCGGGGTGCACTCAGACTATCCAGCAACCTCCCGACGTCCAAGGGTCCTAGCTCAAATCCACGTAGAAAATTAAGAAATATGTAGTTATGATGTTGAAAAAGGATCTAGTATATTTTGATAACATTCGCTACATATTTTTCCATAACGCCTTAGGCTTATATATAGTATGTGCCAGTC
Source organism: Siphlonurus alternatus (assembly GCA_949825025.1). Taxonomy (NCBI): domain Eukaryota; kingdom Metazoa; phylum Arthropoda; class Insecta; order Ephemeroptera; family Siphlonuridae; genus Siphlonurus; species Siphlonurus alternatus. Next base: position 46,364,208 of record OX463788.1, on the reverse strand, counting down.
CTTGGATCTTTTTCCACCTTTGATATTTGGATTTCAAATCGGTAAAAAGTGAATTCCTATGAACTCCTTTATTCTAAAGTTGATAAATACCTTTGGGAATTCGTTCTAACAAAATAAAACAATTCTGATAATTTTTCATATATTTGAAAAAAACAAACAGATCGAGTGCGATGTGAAGAAGGGAAATAATAAATTGACTTTCAAATTCTTCTTAAAAATTCTGTATTCCCCCCCCCCCTACCCCAATTTTGATGAACATCATGAACATTCAGCAGAACATTTATCACCCACTGACGAGTGCCATCTGTATACAATACAGAGTTCATAGAGTAAATGCTGATTTACCTTTTGCTTGGCGATATATTTCTAATTTGAACAATTTTTTTAATCCTTGTGTATCGCGTTGCATCTACCATTAAAAAAAATAATACCTGTTTCAAAATGTTGATAACGGCAAGTAAGCATCTCATAATTATTAAACGTATTATGTTATGATCGACATGTACGTACATACTACATTAAAATTCATTACTTGTTAATTACTCCTAATTAGAAACAAAATTTAAATTATCATGTAATAAAAAATATATAAAAAAAAAATCTTGTGTTATAACATGTTGATAATGGTGGCTTGCTAAACTCAACAAACTTATGTTAGCACGCTGGGATGATGGGAGTCAATGTTTCATGTCTGTGGATCAATGTTTCTTGAGTCAGAAAAGAAAAAAAAAAAAAATGGCGCTACAATTTCCCTCCGCAAAGTAATCTCATGATCAATTCAACTCTCCAAAGACCTTTCCTTGGCGCCGCTCTCGTAACAGCAGTAGCAGCAGCACTCAGCCAGCTACAGCCTTTACTTCTCCACCTCCGCCTTCGCTGTGTTTAACTCCCAGTCCTCTTTCACCGTTGAAAGGTAAGTAGTTTAAAAGTCCAAACATTCTTTGCTACTAATGCATTTTTTAAACCCTCGTCTCAGAATTAAATCGTACAGGGGTTTACTACTGGGGAGTTTGCTTGCAGCCTGGCTGGCTGTTTGCCTCTACCCCTACTACTACCTCACTGCTTGCCTGCCTGGTGAAGAGAACCGGCCACTCTGCTGCTGCTATACTACTACTACTACTACTACCTCCATGCTTAATAGATGCAGTTGAAGAAGCAGGCGGCAAGCAAGTAAGCAAGCAGGGGAACTTGCTTAACAGTTCTAGCAAGCCCTCTAAGGACTTAACGAAACAAGCTATATATGGGTCTATTTGACTCAAACTTGTAAGCAATGTTAAAACGTGGCCGTTTGTAGAAAACCTTATGTAGGAAAAGACAAGAAAGAAGAAGAGTATATCGTTTGTGTAGCTGTTGCTGCTCAATTAAGTTTGCTGTTATATATAAACCTAACGTTGAATTTAAATTAGTATTTTAATGTATGCCCTCCTCAAAAATTAGAGTACAAATTGCCTTATGTTGTTGTGTAATTAGCCAGTAGGGTCTAATGCATTAGTTAAGAATGAAATCTTCATTTATCTGCAATGTTGTTTTTAATTTTAAAAGCAATCCTCTCGTGAAATCTAAATGCAATTGTTGTGACCAAAACAATTACAATCTTATTCATTAGCACAGAGTTATTAATTACTGACTGAGAGGTAGGGTGGAAGGAACGATGGATGACCTATACAAGATACTTTGTGTAAGAATTTGAAAATGACAACGAAAAAAGCTGTTGGCATGAAAACATCACATTTGATCAAGCATAACACTTTTAATTTCAGATGGTTTAAAATAAATTTTCATTGATTTCTTTTGTTTGTATAAAAACACATAAAAATCAAATACGGATATAATTATTTATTTAAGAGATCTAGTATTTTATGTAATAAGTAAAAACAAAGCCTAATTACAAATGCCAAAGTATTATTTTTTTTTTTTTTACAAAAAGTAATCAGATTTTATTGCGCAGTGTCCAACGGAGAGATCAATTAAAAAAAATACAATGAATTTTTTTCCATGATTGCTGACAAGCAAAACTTAAAACAAAGGGATCTTTTTATCATTTTGAAATTGTTTGTAAAAGTATAAGTTTCTACTGCATATCGTCTTATATAATACGCTATAGATATTCCATGTAGAAATAACCATTGAAAAATAAATTTTAACTGGAAGAATACTAGCAAGGCAATATTTTTTTTTTTTTTCATTTTATAATCTTCATCCCACATGTTTTAAACAAGATCAGTCGCTTCTTTTTAGTATATGATCATATTTTCTAATATTTTATAATTTTCTAATATGTCATACATCAAAGGCTATCAGTTTACACTTAAATTACAAGAAAATTCATTCTTAAACTATATAGTATTTCTTAAGCACTCACAGGCTATTACTGCATGTTCATTTATATCGTCATTTGCATCTCATAAAATCTCAAAAAGTAAAACCTTTTTAAAATTAATAGTTATTTTGAAAGTAACTTTAATATAATCAATTTTTTAAACAATCAATAGCATATAAAATTTATTTATCTTCCCATGGAGTAGCGATTTTTGTGTGTCATGTATTGACTCGTGATGACATCATTAAATCAGGTTTCACATAGGCCCCCGTGTATGGGAGGTAGCATAGGCCCCAAGTACTCTTGTGCTTGACTCTCTCTGTGCGCTGAATTTTACCATGTTGCAATTTGTTTTCATGATAATGCAAAATCATTTTACAATATTTTCAAGGAATCGTATGTTAAGAGTATACTAGGGGTGGGGTGTAAACTCGCCTACGCTCGTTTGGTTTCAAGTCTTTTAATTAATTTTGTCAATCATATGTTGCCATCTATATACGTATTCAGTACGTGATATCATAACGGTATTTTAATGCAAAATGGACAACCTACATGAAAATTTTTTATTACAGAAATGATGTGAAGGTACCAAATTATGCTACTCTGATTTTTTCCAGATTTTTTTGAAACCCAGAACTATTTTTAAATAATTATTAAATGTGCTGCCACGCCCTCTGGAGGCGTCAACAGGCGTCTCTGTCCTATCCTTTTTATTAACGATTCAGGGGTGCCAACTTAAATTACAGAACTTTCAATAATTATTTAGAAATAGTTGCAGGACTCATAAAAATATAAAAAAATTCAGAGTAATTCAGAGTAGAGGTGGAGCGTGGCGTTATGCATTGACCGGTTCTCGTTAGATCACTGAAGTCAGGCTACGTCAAGCGTGGTTAATACTTGGATGGGTGACCATTTCAAGTATAAAAATACGCCGCTCCCTCCCTGGGATAAATTCGTCTTGCTTTCCACCCAGTGCAGTGATGCACTTCCAAATCTCTCAGCCCTATGTTGACAGACATTATAGTGTTTTAAATTAGCGAAGATGAACAGGCTCAGATAACGACTCAGACACAGTTGTTAGGCCCCTACTATTTTATTATTATTATTTATTTTATTTTATTTAATAATTTTTTTAAGGAGTTTGGGGAGATTCGAGTTAATTATTTTCTTAGCGTCCGGTCGTGTTCGAGCGAGCAAGGCAATGGGCTTACTCCGGACACTGCCCATCTTCAACACAAAGAGGTGGCCAGTTGTAATTAAACCTCGTAATGCTATGATGTACCGAACGCAAATTGCCCCTGAAAGTAGGCAACCACAACCTACATGCCCCTGAAAGTATGCAACCCGCATTAATTACACGTTAATTTGATAACCCCCCCTAGACCTAATTGGGAGATGATCCAAGCATTATTTACGAAAATATTCGTTTTTATATAAAGTTATTATAAGTTACCCCTAAAGGTAGGCAACCTTCACTTACATGCCCTTGAAAGTATGCAACCCAACCAAACTTCCCCTGAAAGTATGCAACCACAACTTACATGCCCCTGAAAGTATGCAACCCGCATTACTTGCACCTTAATTTTATAACCCCCCCTAGACCTAATTGGGAGTAAATCCGAGCATTATTTACGAAAATAATCAATTTTATATAAAGTTATAATAATTAAGTCACACCTGGAAGTAGTTTGCTTGGAATGTGCTACCATGGCATCTCCATCTATGGGAAAAATATCGAACTTCTGAATGTCTACAATATCTGTGCTCACGTGATTCCATTTGCGGGCGGCCACCATCTTGAAACTATCTTACGCACATATGCGCGCACTTGCGCGGATATTCGCATGCGCATTTTCGCGGACCAATCTTCGCGCGAATTTCACATCACTGCACTGAGCAGTCAGATCCCCTTTTGCAATGTTGCCTCTAAACAGAAGCAGCCAATGGGATGGCAGCAGTCACACAAAGAAAGTTAATAAAGTATAATAATTTCAAAGCATTGACGAAATGCAAAAGCTTCAGTCAATCCCAGTTAGCAAAACTCTTTCTACCAATGGTAGACTTGCATTTTTCCACCAACATTCAAACTTGAACGACAAAGAAGCTGTTGAAGTTGGTAACCATAAACTTTCCAATGGCAGGAAACACTGTATGTATAAAAAATGGAAAAAGTAGCACTAGTACGTTGTGCGTTACATGTCTACGTATCAGAAAACACAAATCGAAACCAACGAAAAGATGAAATCAGGGAGGAGATCCCCTAGCCGTGGAGTCACGCGGCACAAGGTCACCCCGTGTCCACAATGTCCACATTTGTGATTCAAAGTGCATGATAGAGGGCCATAACACATCAAAGTGACACGTAATACGTCGCAATAGCATGACGTCCTCACTACACGGCCACGACAACACACCACGCACCAACACTCGAACACACGGTGATTCGAAACACAGACCACACGACACCGAAGAGCCCAAATTTCCAAACGTAACCTCACGGGCGGCGTGCGCTGCCGAAAGGGTGTCCGGTGTCCGGAACCGAACACGACTCGGCAGCAACAAAAGTTCACCGGGCAAAGACCTCCACCGGCCAAGGCCAGCGCAGGGCACCGGAAGAGCTCGGAGGCCGAAAAACCCCAAAAATCTAGATAAAAAAATTCACCCCCAGTCCCCCCCCAGACGTGGATTTTTTATTATTTTCCCGGTTACGGCGGCCACCCCCGGGAACCCCCAGGAAAAGTTTCGTCGGGTTCCGACGAACCCAGACGCTCGCCCAAAGGAAGTGCGTCCCAGCATAGGAAAACGCTGGTTAATTTTGGGGTCCCGAAAGTGATGTTTAATAATAAGGAATACACATTGTATGAGGATTTTTTTTAGTAAATATTACACACTTGCCGTGAAATCTTTGGCGGCCATCTTTGTTGAAGCCACGATTTGGTCGTGATCATTTGATTGTATTTCACGGCAGATGCTTTGTCATTTCTGAATGGAATTATACTATATAATTATGATAACATTTATAACTATTACAAAATTAAAAATTAAAGTTAAAAAACAAACAAATATAGTCACATTTAAAGTGCATCACAGAGAAATAATTTAGAGTGGAACATGAACATAATTAAATAATATTTTTTTTAATGATGGGCTATGGGGATGATGGAGCAAGCGGAAGATGCAGGTTCGAGTCCCGCTTGAACCGATCTCTCTTTTGAAACATTTAAGCTGCTTACAACACGCGGTCAAAAGTCACGAATATAATTTTTTTCAATATATTTTTATATTTGTTTAGAAAATTCAGCATCAAAATTATCCATTTTTATAAAATGAAATAGTATAGTTAGTCCAATTCGTGTATGTTTTTAATAATAATAAATTAAATTCTTTAACAATTGCATTTACGTTAACTTGTTTGTATAAAGTAAATGAGCCATGAAACTATTTGTGCAACCATTCACATAGTACAGAGTATAAGACAGAATGAATGTAAGCAAGCAGGCAAGTATACCAGCGGGATGGGGTTAGATAGCAGCAAGCAGGAGCAAGCAATTCTAAACATTGGTGGTTACTTCAAATGGCAAGGCTAAATTAGCTTGATAGATTAAAGTGGTTTGTTTTTAAGACAATCAGTGTTGTTACTCTACTGATGAACTTGAGTACCAACTTGATAGCAGTGTAGCTACAATTGTTTTAATTAAAAATATATATATATATATATATAATTATAAATACACAATGTTTTATATATTTTTTTACTAAATTTGTGTCATTTGAAGTATGATGTCAGATTAAAAAAAAATGTATTTGAAGTAAGAGTAAAAAAATTAACGGGTTAAAACAAGAGGGAATGTTAAGAAGAAGAGGTTTAACGACAAATGGAAGGTTTAGCTCTCACTACATCCCTAGTGGTTCTCAAGTATAGAGAAGGAGGGAGAGAGAAAAGAGAGAGAGATGGATTCAAGCCACAAAGATCTGGGACTTACCTCTATTACTCTCAACTGAGAAGCGAGGTAGCGCGTGTGCAGCAGGCAGTAGCAGGGAAGCAAGCAAGGAAAGACAAGTAAGAAAGGAGAGGGAGGTAAGGGAGGAGGACCAAGGCCCCATTAACAATTGAGTACCCAAAGACGTTGCCACTACTGCTAGTTGCCACCAGCGCGTTCTCCTGTTCCTTGCTTGCTGCGTGGTGCTGCTTGCTACTATTTCTCTCTCTCTCTCTCTCTCTCTCTCTCTCTCTCTCTCTCTCTCTCTCTCTCTCTCTCTCTCTCTCTCTCTCTCTCTCTCGTGCTCTACTCGAGCGGCAAAGGAAAGGAGGGAGGAAGGAAGGAAGAAAGGCAAGCAAGCTATATGAAGAGAGTGTGAGAGAGAGAGAGAGAGAGAAGAAGAAGAAGAAGAAGAAGGAGGGCCAGGAGATTATACCAGAGTGCCTACAAGAGTTCCCATACCACACGACTAAATGAGATCACTCATTATTAACTTACTTGCTGCTTACTACCGTTATTAATTATACAAAGCTTTAAACTGGTTCATTTAAATAAAGCTTTTATAGCTTAATTAGACTCTCTTATTACTATCAAGAGAGTTAAGAAAGAAAATAGAGGTGTTGAGTTCGATCCTAGATGTTGCTTGCAACACATGACAGTATACATAAATTATAATTAAATTAATAATTAACAAACATAAATAAAGCATGTTTCCTAAGTTTTAGGCAACTTGCATGATATTGATGTTCAACGAGTTGCATAATACTTAGGGGCTTGATGTTATTTATTGGCACTGATATGTAAAACAGTGATGATTAATGATACATGCCATGTAATTAACATTGATTTTTGCCAGCCCTAATTTAATAAGATAAGTAAAAGTAAATAAAAAGGTAAAAGAAAAAAATTAACAAAATATTAAATAAATATAGCATAATATTATATTGTATAAATTGATTTTTCAAGAAAATTTGTTGAAATCTATTGATAAATAATTTAAATCACGCAGTACTATTAAAAATTCAACTTCATCAATTTTTATTTTTTATATTGAAAAAAATGTAAAATACTTTTTTTTAAGCTTTATGAATTTAAACTTTTAAAATATAAAATTGAAACGTAATTAAAAAATTCTTTTGTTTTATATAATATTTAATATTTTTTCAAACAGCACTGTATGTATAATAAACAAAACCACTGTCATCAACCCCAATATGTATGACATTGATGAACATACAATACTTAATTTACATTTACAAATATCTCCATGATGATGATGATGATGATGATGAAAGTTAATTTACATTTACTAACGACATATTAATATAGTCAATTTGAAATAGGATATCTCTGTATATAAATGATGTTTATATTAACTACCATTGATAGAAGTAAGCTCTCTCTATATAGCTAGGCTGCCTGGTTATGGCTGCTATCTTTGAAGTACCATAAACCGGTGTCAAGTGTGCGATAACATATCCCATCATAATGTTATTACATATGCAGCTCAAGAGGAGGTGACGACGTTCGTATAAAGCCTGCTTCCTTCTGAGTCAGGAGTGGATCCGCCGCTCACATCACATCTCTTGGCTGTCAAGTGTCATACTGGCTAAGGGAGGGGGGGGGGCAGGGTAGGGGAGGTTATATAGCCACGGAGAGTGGGTGAGTGTGTATGCACACACGCAAGCAAGCAGAGCACAGAGAGAGTTCCCAAGCTTATAGAAGGAAAAAAAAAAAGAAAGTGCCATAGCTATAAGCTGATGCCACTGCAAGCACGCGGTGTTCTCACTCACTCCCTTACTATATATATATATATATATATATATATATGTGCAGATTGGAGGAAAAGTGAGAGTAAAAGGGAATAAGGGAAGGAATGGAAGAAAGGAAGGGTGGTAGTGGTGTTTGAGAGCACGACGAATGGGGGTGGTGGAGGAAGAGGGTTGGTATAACATCGGCTCAGCATCACAAGCACCAAGCACTGCTCTTATTGATTCTCACAATCCTATTAGTCCAACCCCAGAGGTGTTTGTGCGTATACACTTTTATATACATTTATTTTATGTATATATTATATATATACACTATTTGTCAGATTTATCTGCTTATTTTGTTATTATGAAGCCCATGAGCTTAAATTATTATTAATATTATAGAAATTATATAGATTATAATAATTTAATAATAATTTTAATTATAATAATTTTACTGCATAAAATTTAATATATTTTTATGAATATTTTGTACATACGAAAAAAAAATGATATCTTATTATATGTTATTTTCTTGAAGTGGATAAGAGACCACACTTATCCTATACCAATCATGTATAAACTTGTTGGCTTTTATTACAAAATGAAACAGAGACTCCGTACGATAAACGTTTTTTTCTTGCAAATATGAATAAAAGACGTCTAGTTTTGTTATAAATTTTTTATATCTCACTATCAAACTATGTTGTGACGTCAGTCATGCATACGCAAATACAGGTGAACATTGTGCATAAATCTCACAAGTCACATCACCTTGATTTTATAGTTATAAAAAAAAAATGTATACCCTGAAGCGATCGAGCTGGGATTGAAATTGGGTGAAATATTAAAAACGAATTAACTTTTTTGCTGCCTCTTCTTAACTTTTGTATTGCTTCTAGCAAAACCAATTTGCTGGGAATTAACAATCAGTAATCACAATACAAATATTAACAAACGCCTTCCTCTCGTCAATTTCTAACTACAAATTGAATTTTATCTTTTTGTGTTTGAAAATCTATACTGACGGAATCAGAAAGGTGTACGTACACTTTATATTTATTATAGTATTATTATATGCAGTCGTTGCACACAATTAAGACAAAGATTGCAAGCCCTGTTTCACTTTTTTTACTGTTTTTTTGACCTGCAAGGTTATTGTGCATAAATGAAATATTATATTAACCCTGTGAACATAATACATTGTTTTCTTTGTTGTTTGCTTGTTATTATCATTTTGCTAAAATCCTTAAACATTATAAAACACAAAATTTTCAGCAACAAACTAGTATGCATGATAATTTGTATTCTTAGTTATTCTGTCGATGAAAAATATAACCATCAATAGCTGAAGAAGAATTAAAAAAAGATAGCATGCAAAAATATGTACTTCTTTTTAAATTTGATAACGTTTACAAAATTACGTACCGGATATTAAATAAAGAGGGAGTTGAAAAAAAGGGGGGGGGGGAGTGGGTGTGTTAATTTTACAATATATATACTACATGCACCTTTCTCGTAACAACGTCATGCAGGATTTATATAATTATGTATTTTTTTTAGCTTGAAATACTTCCTAAATTGTTGTGATATTAATTATTAATATTGATCTATTTATATTAAATGTCCAATAGAAGTACTGTACAGCAAAACATGTCAACATCGCAGAATTGAGTGTGGGACGGACCTAAGCTGTGCTCTGAGCCCGCGCCCCCCCCCCCCCCCCGTCCTTCGGCGCGAGTGGAGTGTTGCCGTGATGCCATAAAGACGCTAAATGTATGCGGATCAATGGAGAGAGAGAGAGAGGGATGGTGGGAACACACTGAGCCACAGCCAGTGGCGGCATCACTCAATACAAGAGCAAGCACAGCAGCAAGCAGTAGGCAGGCACCGAGAGAGCAAGCGACCAGGCAAGCAAGCAAGTGCCTGCTACCGTGTTCCTCTCTTTAGCTCTCTCTCTCTCTCTCTCTCTCTCTCTCTCTCTCTCTCTCTCTCTCTCTCTCTCTCTCTCTCTCTCTCTCTCTCTCTGCTGTCGTCACGCTTCTCTTGCGCCTGGCGCCGCGGTGGTAACGGCGGTGGAATGCGTGTCAATGCAAATCCACACTCAGATAAGCCAACACCGAGAGGAGAAAGGGAAGTATGGGGTGGGTGGGTGGTTGGGTGGGTGGGTGGAGATAGCGAGCGGGTGCTAACCAACTGCATGCACCCCTCCCCCTTTGCTGCTGCCATCACCACTAGCAGCGAACTAGCTAGGTGATGGGAACCAAGACCATCGGCTCATGCTTATCTGACAAGAGTGCATCACATATTCGTCCTATGGATTTTTTTTCTTTATTTAATAATACATTAGAAATACATATATACAAAAGGTTTTCATTTAGAAAAAAAAATAAATAATGCATTAATAATTAATAACACTAATTTATACATAAACAAATAAAAATTATCTTTAAAAAATGCGTTTGTGTATCGCTGCTTGCATAAGATAAAATATTATAGACTTCAGGCTGGTATTGCTAAAAAAATAGACAGTTTTACATTATTTTTGTTTTAAGTCTTTTGACAAAATTCTATTAAATTATTTTTGTAATTTACTCTAGTTTTTGAAATCGGTATACAATACATTATACCGTCGTCTCAGAGTGTCTTGTATATGTAAGCACCAATGATATCATCTTTTAGTTATATACACAGTATATATATATATAATTATATATATATATATATAAATATAGACTTATTTTACATATCCTTAAAGGGATACAGGCCTCAAATTACAAATTAGACAGACATTAAGTGTTGCTCGAGTTTATAATAAATATTCGTATTATTTTTACCTGCGCGCGGTGCGTTTAAAGTTAAAATTGGTGTCATAATCCCGTGGTGCTTCTATAGTAAATGCATTTTGATATTGATCTTATGTTTCTGTAGGTGTTATTTTCAGATTCACTAATTCTAGTATATTCCACATTTTTTTTTATCAATATGTAATGCCGTTCTATTAAGTTTCTCTGATGGGCATGATCTGGATTTTTCATGACAGTATGTTCATAATTATGTTTTGTACTGGATTGCTCTATAATTGAGGTCTTGTTAAGTTTTTATTCATGTCACTGTATTGATATTTCTTTTTTGTTTATTTTATTGTTAACACTATTAATTACACACAATTTTTGTTAATATATGTGATAATGTAAATTGACGTGCTTATATATACTGTTATGTAAATCGAAAAGCAATAAAATATTATATGAATTATTATTATGTTTAAAACTACCTGAATTTTTTTCAATAGATAGAAACAGCAAAACATATTATAATTATAGTACGATTTGGTTGGGATGGAGAATTATTTATAAAATAATTTCTTGCAGTTTTGAACTGTGGATCCACAAATTATAATATTTATACCCTTTGTTAAGTATTACGAAAAGATTTTTTCTGCTATTAAGATTATATTAACATTAGTATATACTAATTTAAATGATTCTTCACAATTATTTTTATTTTTTTCATATTGTTGGTTCTTTAAAAAATGCGGTGATGACTGATGACTTCAATAATTTTTCTTTACTTGAAACTTGAAATAAACACATTCTAAAGCACTGCAAACATAAAAATAATATTAAATATAATTAAAATATAATTTATATAATATTTGAATAAATTCATTCATTCATACATATAAAAGTCAAATTGACTGTTTAAGTTAAATTATTTGAATCAACGGTGAATGTGGTCTTTTCAAATAATGGTATGATAATAAGACTGTATATAACAGGCATGAGAGAGAGAGAGTGTTAGTTTGGGGAGGAGGGTAGGAGGCCGATAGGATTAGACGACCGAAGGCAAGACATCTCACTCTGCCGACCCGGCGAACGTGCTACGGACTTGAGAGGGTGGTGTGGCACTGGCTGTTAGCGCCATGCTACATAGGCGCCACCCCCCACTTTACCGCGTGTCACCACACTATAGCAGCACCTTATGACCGCAGAGGAAAGCAAATGAGATGCACAAGCCCTGTTTCTCTATCTTGGCGCGCTCTAATCCCCCACCATAATCTCCAACGTTTCACGCATCCCTTCAGTACCCAACAATAGGATTAAAACCGCCTGACCGCGTAGAAACAACAATGGCCAATGCGATAAATTCCTTTAGTAGCTTATTTAAGAACAATAGAATGTTTATTTAAAACTAAAAAACGGATACAAAATTATTTTATCTTGTTATTTTAACTGTCCATTTTATTTATAAAAAATAGAGATAAGCTATTATAAATAATAATAAAAAATATATTACAAATAATTTTTTGCTCTTTTATATTATATTTTTGTTGTATTGTATTAAAATAATAAATTTGGGAGCCTTTACAAAAAGATTTTGATTTGCATACTGTGCACATTCCAGTACAACTCAAATTGTGATTATTCGGAGAACTGCATGCATGCAAAGAGTGAATACCTAAAGAGTAACGACAAGTATATTAATTATTACTGACTGCTGATGGCAGCCATGGCGCAGTGTCACTATAATTAAATGTAACGCTCCAGGGAAAGAATTTTAGTGCAGTATTTTTTTACTTTGGTCTCACACACATCATCACATCATCACTAGCATAATTATTTAAGAAGATTTTTCTTGCTGGCTTAATACAATATTTCCATTTTTCTTGCAATGTTTTAATTTCATTTTATTTATTTGCTTTTCATTCTTTTGCATGTGACTTGTAAAATGTAGTATATGAAAACAAAAATCAACTTAAAAGAAACAAGTAAAAAAAGTCAAAATAAATGTTAGCAACTTTCAATTTCCTCAAAAATTATAGGTGTTCCATCATGGTTTTGATTTGGAATTTGATAAATAATTTTTCTAGGAGTGGAATGAAAAGCAACCCTAGAGTTAAATTCTTAACATTGCTCAATATAAAAAAATTCAAAAGCTGGGATACAAAAATATGTTATCTTTGTTGCAATGATTAAGTAATTATGATACAATTATGCTTTGAGGTAACAGAGGATGTTTTTATCGTGTTTTGAATTACATCATTAGATTAAGCGTGTCTTTAATCCCATATAAATTAAATTTGATGCAGAAATTTCCACTTTATTTTTTTATTCCCTCATGTTAATTAAAAGCATGCAGTGTCATATTTAATTTAAAAAAATGCAATGAAACTGGTATAGTAGCAAATATGAGCCAATTTTCATGAAAATGTTCACAGAAAAGCCCATATTTTAAATATCAAATTTATAATATTCTAGATATATTTGCCAAAATCAGAGAAAAGCCCTCAAATAATGAATATCGAAACACCCAACAGTTTTTAGATTATACAAACGACTCAGCTGTAGATTATATTGTCATGCTTGTTTAATATCCAAGAATTTATAAAACACCGTTACAATCACTAACATAAGAAAATGTATTAATAATTAATTAATAGAAATTAATCAATTATTTTAACCAAGCATAATATATTAGTTTTACGGTTTTACATGTAATATATTTTATACAACTTGAGTATTAATTTGTAACATTCCATGCGTTTTTTTTTTTTTTTTTTTTTTTTTTTTTTTTTTTTTTTTTTTGTATCTATAAAATCAGTAAGAATCATACTATTAAAAATTTTGTTCGATATATGCATGTTTTTTTTTTTTTTTTTTAAATCTGATCTCTGACTCTCTTTATTATATTAATTTAAACTATTATACACACCAGTTAGTAATACTTTGAGAAAAAAAAATATATTATGTTTTCTCAACTTGTAATGACTATATAGTGATTTGTATTATTATATTATATAAGTAAAAAATTAAAAAATGTTTGTAAGGAGATTTATTCAATCTGATAGTGAAATTTACAGGGCACCATTTGAAATTTTTTGCTTACAAGATGATTCATATGGCATGAAAAAAAAATACATGTATTTAAAAGCGGAATGGAGTATCGACCTCAATTTTTTTATTGCAGAAATGGATAGAGGGTGCAAAATTATGCTATCCTGATTTTTTTTCAGTTTTTTTACAGCCATGGAACTATTTTTAAAAAATATATACATATATTGAAAGTCATTTTTGTGACGTCACGCGGCGGCAAGCCCTATCCTTTTCTTAAGGAGAGACGCCGCGTGACGTCACAAAATGGACTTTCAATATTTTTTTTAAAAAAATAGTTACAGGGCTCTAAAAATTTTGGGAAAAATCAGGGTAACATAACTTCGCACCCTCTATTCATTTCTGCAATAAAAAAAAATTGAGGTCGATACTCCATTATAAAGCTAAAGAGGAAAATATACAATTACAAATTAGTTTTGTATAAAATAAATATATAATTGAAATATATGAAGCTATTTAATTCTTCAATTGCATGTGTAATGAATATTATTTTAAAATTTTAACTCATTAGAACATTTTAACATATCTGGCGCGGATCTAGAACCAAACTTCAGGGAGGGTTTCTCCATAAGGCCAATGTAAAAATAAATTGGAGATTGGGAAAGGCTTATATTGCCCATGTTAAATCCAAATTTTCGGAAGGGGGGGGGAGAGGGGGCTGCACTCAATATTGGGACAAAAAGTTGATTGCCAAAGTGACTTGACTGCCTTCCTTATTCGCTTAAACTAACAATGTAATTTAGGATAAATTTACCACAGATTAGAGAAAATAAACTTCAGCAATATATATGAAAAGGGAAGCAAACACAATTTAAAAATACATAAATGATGCAGTCACACATTCTGTAATGATTAATAATTTATACTTAATTATAGTCTCAATAACATTGCAATATGGTTTACATACAGTATAATATTATATATATGACATTGTATATTATATAACATAAATTATAACAAATGCATTTGTCAATTATAGCACAGAAAATTGAACATCAGGCTTGTATTACCAGTAATTCGTAGTGTGAAATCGGACGCATCAATTATTTCTATGTAATTTATTCTTCAACGGAGTCTTTCTTTGGTCACAAGGGACAGATTCATACAACGCCAGCGAAGAGAATCGAATTTCCTTTCTCCCCCCTCCCTCTTTCCCTTGTGTTACTACTACTACTGCTGCTGGGGTGGTGCTGAGCGTGTTTTGGATGTACCACCGCTAGCTACCACCCTGCTGCTGGGGGTGCACGGACCACCCTGTTGACTCCCCATCTCAGCGCTCCCCAGAGACAAGTCTCTCCTCGCTGTCTCTTTTTTTTTCCTCCCTCTTGTTGCTACTACCGTTTATGTCACTCGTAGAACAGCTATACTCGATCGCTGCTGCTGCTGCTCCAATTTATGTGGTTTATTAGTACTAATAACTTACAATTCTCTTAGTAATAAAAAATTTATATTTCCTATTTATTTAGCTTTTATAACAATATGCAAGTTATGTATTATAAAAAAATAACACATAATATGTCAATATCTATGGTTTAAAAATAATATTATGATTCATAATATAATTCATTATTTATTACTTTAATGATTATTTTGTTCAAAAGTAATTGCTATTATAAAAAGAAAATACTATATAGTACACTAAAAACTCTAATTTCTGTTTTAGTTAATGATCTCAATCAATTGATATTTTTTTATCTTTAAACTCTTTATTGATTTCATTAGCAAAAAAATATCAGAGATAGAAAAGAGTATTATAATTATGTCCACGTTTTTATATTATACTCAAACTAGCATTACGTCATCGGTTAATTTTATCTGTAAAGACTCTAACGGTGATAACATTTAGTAAATTATTGTAATCACAAACATTATTAGATTTTTAACATTGATATAAATTTTATTTTAATTAACAAATTAGACAATCTTTTCTTACTTTTCATACACTGGGTGAATTACTGAAAACTCAGAGCATAATTATATTATATATAATTATATAAAAATACATATATATTATGTGTGTGTATTTGAACGTTTCTAACTCATATGATAACGTAATTTTATAGAGCTCTTGGCTGCTATGATAACGGAGGCATATTATTCATGAATAACAGATGATCTAAAAGTTCTGTTGGTAAGTTAGCAAAGTGTAGAGAGGGGAAAATTCCCTGAGCGGGTAATTTCCGCCAGTTAAGCGTTAGAATTAATAGTTAGGTTGCTGCTACTGCTGTTGCTACTGTATATATAGGGCTTGCTTGTAAGCAAGTGAGTGAGAGAGCGAGAGGATATGTATATATACAGGGAGAGAGACAGACAGACAGGGAGAAAGACGAAAAAGATATGTATAATACAGGGAGAAATATAGAGGGAGAGAGACAGAGAGCTGCTGTGCTACGGAGGCCTCTGCTTCATTATCAATCTGATGTGTTCGGTCCCTGGGGCTCATGTTGACACCGCCTTTCCCTTCTCCCCCTCATCTCCTACCCTTGGATTAGACGTAGGCCACAAACTTAACAAGAGCCATGCACTCTTAACTGCATTTAATCCCCTGTTGGTTTCATTTCAAATATATATAATCGTACATCATTTATATTATCTGTGTAACATCAGTCTCTCTCTATCTATCTCTTTCTTTCTCTTAATTCTACTGCTTAAGAGGGCGCTTTCGTTGAGTTTTGAAGTTCAACAAATACTTTTTTTCCAGACAGCTTTTTGAGGGAACTGTTAGAACGAGCAAGTTAAAAATTTCACCTAGTAGAAAAAAAAATGTTGCTCCAGTTCCTAAAATGTTTAATGATCTATTACCAATTGAATCAATATGGTTTATCGGCACTCCAAGTTGACGAATAAGGGACTTTTGGCTATTTTTTAAAAAATAAACTAAAAATCGTATAAGGAAACATATCATTTTAGTAAGTAGAAAAGTTTGATGCCTTTTCTATAAAAATTATAAGAAGATTTAAAACTGATTAATTCTACCAAATAAATGGGCTGGAATATGCGAAATTGTCATATTTTCATGCAAGAAATTTCTTGGATTTGCTGCGACTTGAGTTTGTCGGCGAGGACAAACGGAGGAGGCGGAGTCGACTCAAGTCTCCCGCACTCGCCCTCCAGCCGTGATTTATTGCTCAACAGCCACCCTTGAGCAGCAGGAAAAAAAAAAAAGCAGATTTCCTTTTCGTCAAACTACACGTATATAAGATCTTGAGAAACAGATTGTTTATTTACTGATTTCTTAACAGGCGATAATAATTATATAAGTAGTTGACGATTATAGAGATTTGTCATAAATAACCCATGTATTATAAACTTTAATTATTTGAGTAATATAATATTATTATAATAAGATGAAATAAAATCTGAATGATAAATAATATTAGATTACGGTACATTAAATTTAATATCATGAATCATAATATAATATTATATATATATATATATATATATATATATATATATATATATATTATATCATATTATAAGTAAAATCAAAAAAATTATTTTTTTGTATAGTGGGTGCAAAACATCGCCTCCTTGTGTGGTATCGCTAACTGTAAAACACCATACTGTTTAAAAAAAAAAAAACTTGCTGGACTGTATTAATGAAATGTTATTTTTTACAGCATGAGCATATATTTTATAAATTCTAATGGCAAAAAGTTACTTTTTTTCAAAAATAATAATCAATCGGTTTAACTCTAATGGCGGGGTGCAGGAAAAAAAGAGAATGAAACGAGCGATATATAAAATTTCATTATACATAGTATATACTAATTTTTTTTATCCATTGTTGATTTTAGTTGAAATAGTCTGTACGTAATGTAAATATATTATCAGAGTGTACAGTTAATCATGCGACATTTATTAATCTTATATTATAATTATATTATAGTCTCTCAATTTACAGAGAATATTAAAAAAATTAAACACTTGCATGTCCTTCAAAGTGGCATTTTTTTTATCGTAACATATATCATTGCGTTTATGTGTGTTTCTCAAGCCTTTAAAAATCATTTTGGTCCATTGATAAAAAAAAAAAGAAGAGGTATTCGTCCTGACTGAGTCAGGTTTTCCACGGTTCCCTCAGTCTCACTTCAGTGAATGCTGGGACGCGTAACAGGCCGTGGCCACCATCCGTTTGCTACCTTATCCCTATACCCATTACCCCGCCGCGAGCTGTAAGCTCTTATAGTGGTGAATCCTTGTGTGTGTGTGTGTATATATATATATATATATATATATATATATATATATATACACACATAAGGTTGAGACTAAAAAGTTGCCAAAATATTATTATTATTATTATATTTTTCAAAATTATAATCTGGCTACATTTAAAAATCAATTTTGACATATTAGTTACATTTCTATTTTTATCATTATTTGATATCTTTATTGGTGTATTATAGTTCATATAGTACATAACCGCATAATATATATAATTAATGTATAAAATATACATAAATATAAATACACGTATGCATATATTTATTTTATACTCGTCACACAAATTGCTTGCAATCTAACTAAAACTACATTGCTGAAGGGAATGAGAAGGTCCTCAATTGTGTCAATTAATTTTTTTATTTTTAATTTGGGCAAAAAATGTCGCAGAGAGAAAAAAAAAAGACGTCTGTAGGCTAATTTTTTCTCCTGCAACTGATTATTGTAATTTCGTTTTAATCAAATGATTTTTTTTAAAAAAATGTATAAATTTCACAGTTGATTCATGTTTGTGGTTTTCCCGCACATGTGTGCAGCTATGCTCCGAGCGCGCGACAAACGTCAAGTTAGCAGGAGCAAGCCACCCCAGCTTGCTTCGAGTCGCCGTGGCCCACCCCTCAGTGAGAAAACTCTCCCCTCCAGTTTTGGTCTAGGATCGAACGAAAGCGCCCTCTTAACGTATAATTATATATTATATTAGAAACTGACAATGGAATAATTTAATACTTAAATATTAAAGTGGGTTTTAAATCTAAATTTATTATTTACATTTATAAATTGATGAAAGCATGAAAGTTATATTAATTGATCATTTAGGCATGCAGTCAAATGCCTATATATTTTTATTATAACGGTATGGTACTATTATATAATACGCACACTATAATAATGTGCTGTTTAATATAAAGCAGTACCAAAATTATTGTGGAAGAAAGATATTTTATGGTAATCGATCTGTTGAAAACGTAAAATATTTTTTAGATAAAACTTTCTATTGTCAGATAAACGAAAAAGTGTGTAATTCTCCTATTCTGGTAGTTGACTGCACACCTTTTTGATCCGAGTAGCCCAGCCAGTAAGTCTAAATTAACCATGTACACTTACTTACGTTATATATTTTTTATAGAGTTGAATATCTCATGCCTTAATTAGAACTAAAAGAAATTATTAAATCTTCTTCTGTACACTCTAGGTCTAAAAGATTAAAATATTGGGCAATGTGGACCTTTTTAATAAACTTATTTAGGATAAAAAACATTTTCAGTATTCAGTCAATAAAAGTTATGCAACCCTCAACATTTCTTTGTACGAAGGGAAGTCTAGATAACGTTATTGAAAGAGAAACGAAAAACTGAGAATGGCAGGTGCATTGCTATGGAAGTGCTGTCCCATTCTATATGGAGTGCAAATCTGGCACGCTATCATAGCGGTAGCAATTGAGGCGGTGACTGCATGCAGGACGCCACTGCCGCGCGGCTGGATGGCTCTCCTCGGAGTAATTATCCGCTTTGCGCGCCAACCGTGAAAACTGTCCTGCCCGTTACTATGGCAACCAGCGAGAGAGTGCCTCTCTCTCTCTCTCTCTCTC
This sequence comes from Siphlonurus alternatus, assembly GCA_949825025.1. Lineage (NCBI taxonomy): Eukaryota > Metazoa > Arthropoda > Insecta > Ephemeroptera > Siphlonuridae > Siphlonurus > Siphlonurus alternatus. The sequence continues at coordinate 46,344,448 of OX463788.1, read as the reverse complement.
TCTCTCTCTCTCTCTCTCTCTCTCTCTCTCTCTCTCTCTCTCTCTCTCTCTCTCTCTCCCGACGTTCTCATTCATATTGCATGACGTCACCAACTCTATTGCAGCTCTTTTCATAGCATACAATAAATATTAAAATTTATGAAGGTTCAGAAAATTGTTGTTGTTGCCTTGCTCTAAACAGAAACACGTATTATAGCGTTCACTTGAAAAGTAGTAAGTGTGAAGTAAAATTTTTATATAAAAAATATATATATTATAATGATCTCAGAGATTCAAATTTATCATTTGGTAATATAATGTAAAAAAAAAAAAATATATCTTCATTTGTAATTCCTTTAATACAGAGAAATCACGTTTTTATACAGTATAAAAATAAAAATGATGTGTAAATGCAATTTCAGTATGTGAATAAGCGGGCTTAAATGGGCTCAGCGATAAATTGGTTTTAAATCGATGTATATAGAATAGAGAAATATACACAAAAAATAGCAGTGAAGCAGTATAAGATAATAAGTTTTTCACCTCTGTATTGGTACGATATATATATTCACTGATATCACGTTAGTCGTAAATCACCGTGAAAAGGGAGTTAAAATTAAAATTGTTTTCTCGTTTTCTATATATTTATTTAGTTTCACACGGTATATTCTAAAGCAATTTTTATTATTTATTTATTTAGATTAAAATTTACATCATGAGGAGAAAAATTTAATTATAGAACATTTTAAATCTTGTATAAATTATTATTTATTATGAAATCACATTTTACATGCAGAAAACATAAACTAACTACAGTAGTTAATTTGAAAAAGATATTATGTGTGTTGTTATAGTCAGATCACATGACAGTTCGAACGGTGATCTACAAAGTGGAAGGGGAGTTGATGGAGAGAGAGAGGGGGGGAGGGGGGCAACAGGCGAGGCTGATTCAATCCCGGTATCCATTCCACCCTCCCCAATAGCTCTCTCTCTCTCTCTCTCTCTGCAGCTGATGCATAGTAGAGAGAGAGAGAGAGAGAGAGAGAGAGAGAGAGAGAGAGAGCAGCTAACCAATTACCTCCACCGCAGTGCCAATAATCTGTTATCATCATCACCACCACCGCCCTCTATTGTTTAAATCCAACACCACCATAATTGGACTCGCTCTAGCTTGTTGGGTGTAGTATATATATTATATATTTCGTGCATGCTGAAGCAGTCAGCCGCACTACTGCCATGACTCGATTGATTTCCATGCTAATAACCATGCATTGGTATTGTGCACTCAAGCATTATAATATTAATTATGGAAACAGTGTCAACTCATTCACACTAACAAAAATGTATAATTTTATACTTATAATGATATTAATGATTTATTGTTATGTGAATGCAAAGTAAGTTAGAAGCTTGGTCGAAAGAAAAAAAAATTGTGCAATCAATATAGTAATTAATTGTTTTGAATTGTTGTTGGTCAGCAAATCACAGCATGTTTTCTTAGTTAACAAACGAAAAAACATGAATTCAACCCTCGAAAATTCTGATAATTAAAATATTTTTTAATGTAAAAACACAAAAGCACAAAAAAACTTGTGGTTCCAAATCACTACTAAAAAATGTGAGAAACGTTATAGAGTTTTATAACATCATAAAATGCCACCTAAAACGTTTCCCAGAACAGATACTCCAAGTAAAGGAAGAAGTTATACCCCCGCAGTATGGCTGGACTTCGTCTATAATATATATTTGATACCATCTCAAATAGTTCTTGAAAATATCAGTTAGTTGAAATCTATACTGCTATATCGTACTTTGCTATAATGTAATGTCAAGGAACAAAAAAAAATAGTATAATAGAGATAAAAAGGGTTTATTTAAAGGATACAAATCCTCGTTCTTAGTCTCTGTTTCTCTCTCTTCTACACATAAGAATCACTTACTTAAAATTAATTTGATATAGTAAATGCGTTGTTTTGATTTGTTCAATCTGTTGTCTGTTAATTTAAAATAAATTTCCAGTTTTTCTTCTGATCGTTCTGAAGGTGACGTGTCACCTCCGCCGCTGCAAGTCGAGGGAGAAGAGGATGGCTCGACTGCTTCTTTGGCGAGGACCCAAGCACTTGTCTCGGCCTCTCTAGACACAGCCCTGCTAGAGCGAATGTGAGCTAGTTTAGCCATGCTGTCCTCTCTTTCTCTATCTCTGCTGATGCCGCCTGCTTGCTTGCAGTGTGACAGGTCTAATAGCGGAAACACCAAGCCCATCACACGACATGTGCAACTCATGAGCCGGGGCAGCCTTCTTCTCGCACCACTGATGTATCAAAAGTCAAAAAAGATTTCTCTTTTTTTTTTTCTTTCTTGTCTTCTAATTTCTTTGCTTTTAAAACATCAAGCATAAAAGATTTAAAAATATATATATGTATATATATATATATATATATATATATATATATATATATATATATATATATATATATATATATATATATATATATATATATATATATATATATATATATATATATTATAAGAGTTATAAGTTAACCTATTATGTAAAATGCTATAGGCTATATAGAAGAAAGTAAAATTTAATTATGTGTATTATATATCAAAGCATACAGACTGGCGAGTTAAGTGGTGCTTACAGAATGTTTGTTTGAACTGTTTAACATAAAGGAAGAAAACACGTATCACATGGCATTCACTGTTTTAATAGCAGCTAGAGGGCCGCTAATTCTGTGTAACAAACGTGAATTGTAAAATAATGCATAATATAAGAATGTTGGTTTTACGTTGAAATTTATTCATGTAAAGTATAGTCTTTGTAACATCAGTTATACCCCACACATACACACTTTTATATTGATACAAATTACGGAAACAATGAATTATTTTTTTTTAAATGAACTATAATTACCAAAATACGAAGGGATGAAAAATTGCTAAATGATATAGAAAAGAATTTGAGAAGACTAAGAAAAAAAAAAGTGCATGCATAGAAAGTTAGGGTGTAATTTGTCATGCTCAATAAAGCCAACGGGCAATTATAAACGTTGTGTGTAATGACGGGCCATTACTCACAAACTATCACACTAGCTATACAGATGATCCTGGGCACAGTTACCCCACATTATATACAGCAGCCACGCGCTTATCTCGATACAACAATGGGCCATGTAATGAGACAGTGATGGTCAATTATTGCACCGATCCGCAGGGATTTAATGCGTGGAAAAAAAAGGGAGAGGAAAAAGAAAAGTTGTGTGTATGATTTGAACCTATCTGAGTCACTCATTGTATATTAACGTTATTGCTGTCCCCTCCTCCCCTAGGGAAGGGCGCAGGCCGTGACATCTGCGCCTCGTGGCCAAATGCAACCCCTTAGTTGCTACCCTTGCAAGTGCAACAAGCTGCAACAAGCGATGGTTCGGTCCGTTCGGTCACTAGGTGCCGACTATACCCCTTGTGGCACGCAGCCCGCTCAGCATACGTCTCTCTCTCTCTCTCTCTCTCTCTCTCTCTCTCTCTCTCTCTCTCTCTCTCTCTCTCTCTCTCTCTCTCTCTGCAACTTTTATGTCAAGACCGCAGCGTGCGCCGCCGCCCACCCCTTTGGCAACTCAATAAACCAAATCTATAGCAAACTTAATTTAGCAGTTTTATATGTACATATTATACACAGCAGTAGCAGTCAAGTTTTAAACACTTACAATTAATTTGATACTCCTTTTTAAACATTCTAATTAGCAGTTCAAATATTTCCTCCAGTTAATCGATAATGTCTACGTGTGCGATTTACCAGAGATGGATGAAAAGACTTCCGCTGCCAGTAATTATAATAGTCTACATTTATATAGTCTGCAAACAAAAAATATTTTGTATTAACATTTTTAATTCATGGAAAAATAATAAATTTTTAACACAGTACTGAACAAATTTCTTTATTTTTTAAATAAATTTACTTCACGTCTCACGTATTGAATTAATTTAAATTTTGTTAAACTATTATGTTTAAATTTATATATATATATATATATATATATATATAATATATATTTTATAAATTAAATATATATTATTTTAAAAACAACTTGCAGTTGTTTTACTAACTAATTTTAATAACTTTTAGTGCTGTTTTCGTGGTTTTATTTTTTATATATAATTACATGCAATTTATTGCTTTTCACAATATTATTTTCATATATTTTTACGTAAATAATTATATTTTAGTACCGCATGTATCCTAATAATCCAGTGTTATAAATTCTATATTTAATTTTCAAAGCTTCACTAAAGATTGATGACAATAAAACAACACATAATTAATATATATATTATACATATATCTTACATTCTTTAGTACGACTTGATAATTATCCTTATGGCAAATGTCAACTGCAGTCTGGTTCATTATTACTTTCTTTAGTAATTATGAATTTTCCTACAACAACAACAATATATATTATACAACATCACACTTTAAATTTTCAAATTTCTTTGGAAAGAGGAAAGGAGTATTTTATAAATGAATTTCTGCAAAATTGATGAGCCAAATAATATACATGACTTTGTTTTTATTTGAAAAATTATATATAGATGATTATATTTGACTCTATGTTGAACTATCATTATTATTATTTCTCTTTCAACTTCAAGCTTATTAATTAAAACTTAAAGCAATAACGTAGCTATAGATAATTAAAATAAAAAAAGACTGGGACACTAAAATATTTACACCACACGTTTGAAACAAACAAAATTAATCTAATTTTGAATGCAAGATGTGCAGTTTTCCTTATAAGCCTTATATTTATAATATTTGACTGCACTGCTTTTGCTGCAATGTTAATTTATTTTTAAAATATCATGTAAAATATAATAAATTACATAATAAAGAAATAATCTTACTGTAAGCAAAAATTGGTAATTGACAACATTAAAATTTACTATAAAAAATATTAATATTTATTACTTTATCATTCATGCATGTTATTACTGTAATATTACACAAATTGTCTATGAAAAACAATGAAATAAAATAAAATGTATAAAAAAGGTAAATCATGACTTAAGTATAAAAGAGTATAATTTAAAAAAAAATTATCATGTTTTTTTGTATGTTATCAAGCACGTTAAGGGTGTCAGATCAGATCGTAGTCGTAGTCACATTTAATATAATGAGCTCCCTAGATACGCATTACTGTCCGCCATCTTGTCATTTAATGATAACAGAATAACAGCTCACCATTACGGCCATTGGTTCAGATAACATCACTTAGCAGCTCCCCACACGGCGCGCGCGGTACCGGCTGCGTGGCGCCCCGTCCCCCCGTCCGCTTGCTCGCTTGCCTGCCCCTGATATGCTTGCTGCCAGTTGCGCTGCTACCGCTACTCGTCTGTATTTTTTCATAACTCGTGCAATTCGTGGCCAACAAGTCGCTTGACAAAAACAATACTTGTAAAGAAAATTCTATTTAAGTGACAATAATATCCAGAGCTGAGATTTTTCCTCCTCATCTCATTCTAATGCATATTTCGACATACTAACTAAAAAACACTTTTTTTTATCTTTGCAAAATAATAGATAAAATAGAGTTTTACTCTGCTTATTTATTATATAATCGTTCATCTTGTATCTTTTTCTTTATATGTACAAATGTTGAAAATATGAGAGTTAAAGGCAGTAGCCGGAACTTATTCCAACTGTTCTTAATCCATGTTCACTATATTTATTTGTTAATGCAGCAATCACGCTAGTTCTACTATAGTGCAGGAAGAGGGAGAGGAGTAGTGGTAGTGGAGGTTAGTTAACAGCGTCTGATTGGTCATGATAGTCACGTGACCTATGCACTCAAACGGCTCAGCATCGCCGTGTTAACGGCTGGGTCCTTTAATCCTAAATAAGATAAGGATTAGAACTTATATGATCAAATATATATATATAAGAACATTGAATTCTTTATATTACAGAATTTTGTCATTAGTTTTTACATTACATGAAAAATCATATTTAATTTGTTATGCTCTAAAAATATATCTAATTTTATTTTAACGGAGATGGAGAACGAATATATATTTTTTTTATTATTATTATATTTCATAAAATTGTTGTGAATACATTAATTATTTTATATATAAGTTACATACATTGCTTGGTTAGAGCACAAAAGGAAAATAAATTTATTCCAAAATATTCTGAGGTCATGACGGAAACACTTAATGAATGTTTGATGCATACAGACGCATTTATAAAATATAACGATTTTTTTAAGTGACGCCATAAATCATTAATTTATAAACAAAACAAATCTTTCCTAGACTCGGAGAAGTGTAAAGACAGAGCTATAATAGAGTAAGAACTATGAATATAAATAATAATTATATACTTGCAATAAAACGTTATCGTTTCTTTCTCTTTTTTCTTTTTTCTTAGTGTCGCTTATTGTGTCGATGGCCTGTTCTACAGGTTGCCTACCCTCCAGGGGAGTTCAACATAAAAGGATGATTGATTATATTTTTACAGTTTTTGGACAAACTTGAAGAAAATTGAACTTATTAGGAGCTTGATTTCACCCTTGACTGCCTGCAGTTTGTGAGCGTTCTTGAGTATACATTAACAATATTATAAATGTTTATTACTCAGCGCGACAAATCGAACACTGACTTTGGGAGGTGATAAAGTTCACTTTGGTCCCGTTTTTCTGTAATTTCCCATCGTCAATACCAGGTTAATACAAGGGCAGGACCTAACACAAGGCCAAAGTTGACTCCTTTCTTATCCTAGTTAACCTCGTCATCCAGTCACCTTACTCTTCTCTTGTTCGGATCTCAAGCGTGCATGGACTCCGGCCTTTCCTGGCAGCCCTCCGTCCTTGTCCACAGATTCTACTCTTTGAGAAGACAAAAGCTAGACATTCGAGAAGTAACTGAAAAATAAATCCTGGAATTGGCTGTATTTCAAATTTAGATTGCCATTTATTAAGCTTTATTTTTATTTTAAACCTAAATTTTAACCATAAAAATGTTTATCAAAATTAACACAGGAAAAAGAGAATTATAATATAATACTTCCAAGCAGCTAATTCCATGAGAAATTATTATATTATTTGCTGGCATAAATGCATCAGTAACGATTTTTATTATTTTTATTATATTGTTGTGCCTCAAGAACTGTGAGCTATTTAAAGTAAAAGAAGTTCTTTGTAAAGATATATTTTTATTTTGTTTTAAACAAGAAAAAATTTATTCATTTTTTATTTTATTTTTTATTGTTATATAGTTATAACTATTTTTATCTTGTCAGATTTATATATACGTCTTTCTTTTATCTGCGTTATATCCTACACACCACAAAACAAAGTATTCGTTTTTCGATCTATTGAATATCGATTTTTATCGACTTAAAGTTTAAGTCCGATAACAGCAAACCAAACATTGTGAATGTTGCGTCCTTCTTTCTCCTAACTTTAGTGGTGTGTTTTCTAAGACTCTTTTTTTGTGGTATTTTCACCATATATAATACAAGAAGACATGACAGTAAGGACTAATGTATCGATGGCGTTATGCGACCAGGTCGTATCTCAATAAGAGGAATGCATGCACCTGCAGTGAAGGAAATTCAAGAAATCGCCATAAAAATATGAAAAAAAAAAGATCAAGATCAAGATTTCAAGTGTTTCAACGTTTAGACAAAAAAAAAAAAAAAAAAAAAGGCTCCTACCTGTATTTATTTTGACAGTCTCATAAAATTTTATATTATAATTATGTGAAGCACCACGTTTCTAAATTTGTCCCCTTAATTGACAAAAGCAATATTATTATTCCCCAATGAATCATTGATATGATTTGTTTTTGTTAAATTACAAAAATCAATAGTGCGTGAAAAGTTACGAATTCTCTCCCTCTCTTTTTTCAAATATTTCTGAGTCCGAAGTTTAAAAAAAAAAAAAAAAAAAAACTTTTGATATTTAAAAGGCAACACAACAAATTAATGTGTTTTTTACCGCCGAAGACGTCATAATAATAATAATAAAAAGTTCCGGAGATTGCAAAATTGGAAAAACAAACATATCAGCATAACGTTTTACGCTTTATTTACTTGTGAAATATAATTTTTTGATGTAGATGGCTTATTATGTAGAAGTGTTTACATAATTATAGTACAATAATGCGATAATGGTGATTTCCTTTTTGCAGGACAGTCCCCTCATTGCATGACGTCGTCGATATTCCTTTAGTTTCTCCTCTTTATTAAAATCTATTTAAGTTGAGAAAGAAAGGTTATTTTTTTTTTAGAAAATAATCACAGACAAAGTATTTTGTATGACGACACATATATTAATTTTAATAAACAGAATCTATACAACACTGCATCAGTTTTCATAAAATCACATTATCTTGCCATTTTTGTTTTTTAAATGAGTTCATGGTTTTTTTTATCATAATAATTAATAATTTCTCCTCATCTTAAATATTTATGGTATAAATTTATAATTATATATATATATTTATTTACTATTATTATTACTTTGGTCCATAAGTCAGAGAGCACTATGAGATAATATTGCACACGCCTCAGCTGTTTTCACTAGCATCACGCTGAGTGTCCAAGGGACGGGTGTCCCAGGTGATGAAAGTACGGGTACGCTTGAGAGTACGATCCGGGGTAAGGTACGTGGCCAGAGTACAACAGTCCTGCGTGAGAGTAAGGGCCCCCGCCACTGCCCCCGTACGGACCCCCGAGACCCGCCGCAACAGCCGCAGCTGCCGCCGCCGCTGCCGCAGCCGAGCCTTGAGAAGACTGAGGTGGAGGAGGAACCGTCGGACTATTTACATCCATACCAGGGTTTTGTTTCTTCCACTTAGTACGACGGTTTTGAAACCATATTTTAACTTGAGTCTCAGTTAAACTAAGAGATAAAGCTAAATTTAATCGTTCACATACAGAAAGATAACGAGTTGTTTTAAATTTATTTTCTAATGCCACAAGTTGTTCATATGTAAATGCTGTGCGTGCACGTCGGGGTTTGCCACCCCCACCACTGCACGAGGATGAAGATTTTCCCCCCGCACTGTCACCTCCCCCACTGCTGCCCCCACAGCTGCCCCCACCGGACTTCTTCACCTTCTTGGTCTTGCCAGCAGACACGTCTCCCAGTACGCCGCCTCCGCTGCTGCCCCCGTCGCTTGCCTCTTCGCCTTCACGTGTTCCATCCTCGTCTGCACTTGTGAGCACGTCCTTTCCTGAAACATTTAACTCCACGTCAGAAAACGGGCAGTACAATACAGCCTATAACCAGTGAGTTCACATAGTTGTTAAATTGAAATTCATTTGTTAAATTGCAGTAGTTTCTGTGAAGAACTGATGAATCTATACAGAAAAGAATCAGCTGAGAAAAAAGATTATTGCAATTTAAAGTGTAAATAAAACTTAAATGTTGTTTGACTTGTTTGTTATAATATTAAATGGCGTATATTTTCTTTCTTGACAAAAGTGCTATTTTATTTAGTAAAATTCTTATTTTTAATTAATAAATAAAAAGTAAACCTCAGAAAGAAATGGATCTACTGCATTTTGATAACAATCAACGTATTCATGTATATTTGATATTATACAGACTGTGGGTTATAAGACGTTATAAGGTTCTGCGAAGGATTGCCACAATGATGCTTATGTATTTTATAATAGGCTTGATTTTGACAAATAAAAATTAACGCAATAGAGAGACAGTATTATAATGTGCAGTATTACATGCAGATCAAAAGCATAATCATACTCTATTTTCAGGTACGTCTTTATTTTTAATAACTAGACAACTCAGGGTATAATATCCTGACAACTAAACTTAATTTGACAGCTAGTCGAGCTAGTCCGTTTTTTTCTTTGTTTTGATTTTTAAGCTTGGGTGCATAATTATTGTATAAATACGATCTATTCTCAACAACGAATCAAGAAGTAAAAGAAGCTAGTCTGTTTTGATGCCAGAGATGCCAGAATACTTTTAAACTGTGACAAATAATCCTCACACAAAAAGTTATAACGGCTATAATGCAGTAACTGAACAGGTTTATCTAACTACATGGTTACATAAATGTTGGTGAAAAACTAAAAAGTGTAAAATTTGTATAGCTGACTTTAAATTAATTTGAAGGGGAAAAATCTGAAGATGATGTATAAAATGTTCACATCTTTACAACTAATTTTCCAGGTAAATAATTAGTAAAATAAATAATATTTTTGATCATTGTGTTTGATATTATTTCATTGAATGTTAATTAGCTTAAGACGTTTGTTTGTACACCCAATACCAGCTCTCTGGTATTTATAACAAGCTTTTCATAACAAGCATGCTATCCACTTTTGAAACTTCCCCCCCCCCCATCTCTCTCTCTCTCTCTCTCTCTCTCTCTCTCTCTCTCTCTCTCTCTCTCTCTCTCTCTCTCTCTCTCTCTCTCTCTCTCTTTCTTGTCTCTCTAATATTCTTCTGATTGCTAACTTACAATACTCTCTGTATAAGAAGCTCTCTCTCTCTTCCTTTAAAGTATATACACGCTCTCTTTCTCTCCCGCTTTCTCTCTCTCTCTCTTCATCTTTCACACTTTCGTTGCTAATAGAATCTACAAAACCCAAACTGTAATTAGATCTTGTGCTTTAATTACTTCGTCTCATTTAAAAGATTAGTTTGCCTCCAGTCACATGAACTCTGGCGCGCTGGAAACGGCAGCAATGGCGTCAGCGGTGGTGATGGTGATGGTAAAGGAGGAGGAGGAGAAGAGAAATGGTGGAGTGGGGAAACAACTTTACCAAGATCATGCAAATTTGCGCACCCGCTTGCTCGCCCGCCATCCCTCCGCCTTGGAGCCATCGACACGGATCACAAGAAAGCGAATTAAAACACTTAGCGCAGCCACCAAGTAATTAGTACGCGCAACCGCAACACGCTGCTCTCTCTCTCTCTCTCTCTTGCTTGCTGGCTTGCTTGCTCGCTGGCTGGATGCTTGTCGAGTTCCATGCTCAGCTCGTTCTCTGCGCATGCAGCAGCAGCAGCTTAATATCACCCTCATAAATGAAATCTAATAAACGGAGGAGGGAGCCAGTTTAAAGTACAGGAGGACGCCTTATAAACTTAATTGTTGTTCAAACTTTATATAGCTCGTTTAACGTAAATAATATTTTACCTTTTTTTTTTTTTTTTCACCCTCAAATAAAATAAATACTTTTGTAAGTTTATTTTCATGGATTATATAATATTTTTTAATATATAATTTGATTATATTATCGTTTAAAACTCTACACCAATGTTTTCAATAAAATTCATAAATTTATTTATTTATGACGAGTTTGCCTACATGTTTAGGTCTGTATACTTAGTCTCTTACATTCGATTGAGTGTTCTGGGTAATATGTTTATCACTTCGTATTGCTGTAAATGTTTTAAGAGGTATATGTAAAATATTACTATACACGAGCAAGCAATAAATTATAATTACGTTGACAGTAGTCATGATTGAATGCACGTATCAAAACGGCACCTAACTATCAGTCTATATATTTGCATTTATTTGGAAGTTTTTACTAATACATTGTGTTGTATTGCTAAGAAATTTCAAATAACTAGAAAAAAAACTGCTTGCAAATTTTCCTTTCCATCCAGCAGCACACTGAAACAATACAACCTTTGTTTTGTTTTTGAATGATTGTAAAAATTAATTCGAAATATACAGTATTTATTGAGGTTATTATTGCATGCATTTTGAGAAATTTTGAGATCAATTATTTTTTTATTGAAAAACAATGACTAATATGAAATAAAAATATTAAATTACATTTTTTTAATAAAAATATTGAAACAAATTATATTTTGAAAGAATTTTTAAATTTTATTTAATTCTTATCGTTCAGTAAGAAAGAAAAAAAATAGAAATTAATTTGAAATTAAATATTCAGTTATCCACTTAAAATTTCAATTAATCGATGATGCCGTTAGTGTGGGGCAATTTGTTGCTGAGTCTACAAGACTTTGCTTCCCCCTTGTTGACCTTATATACCTACAGGGACTCTCTGGCTGCCCCCATTACGCTAGTGCCCCGAGTCTGCACGCCACACACACACTCGTACACCAAACCAAATCTATTAATGCGTTCTCAGGTCTTTCCTTCCGTCAACACATGAGTCTGCATATGTTTTCGTAAACAATAAAATAAGAATATTTCAGAGACTGTGATGCAGTCAAAGTTACCAAAGTATTGCAATGAGAGAACTTTTAGCTGAATTTACAAAAGCTTTTTTGTTTATTTTTCCAGCGCAATTTTTATGTGTACTTGATGTGATATTCTACCATGCTAAATACCAAAATTTTGCTGACACGATAATGTAAATTTTTTATATGAAATTTATATAGCAATGTAGCTGCTGCAAGATTTTACAGCAACACAAGTATACCAAAATTTGCCTCTCACCATGCATGTAAAATCACACTATATATATTTATATAGCATATATCTTTGTATATAAATAACTCTTAAGAAAAGTTTACTCTTCACGAATAACCATTGTTAATAACGAAACATTCAAACTCATTTTTTTTTGTGTGTGTACTTTAAACTCACCGCGTACAGAGAAGAAATTTACACAAAAATGGCTGCCATGATAGACAAAGTAAGGCAATAAAAAATGCTCACAGCTGAACGTTGCCATCGTTAAGAGACCAGTATATAATATATATATTAAATAATAAAATTTAAACATCCTAGATAGTGCAAGTCAAATTAGATCATTTGTAGGATAATAAGATTTAATAAGTTTTCATGTAATGCGCATTCTTCAAAAGTCAAAATATAGAACTTATTTCATATAAATTAAAATATTACTTTTACAAAAAGTATTCTCTCTATACAATATACTTGCTGTTGCATTTTGCAATTAAGTAATAATGGAGTGTTGGGAATTTTATATTTGCAAATCATCATGCAATATATTCATATCACTTTGAGTAGATTCACTTTACAAAATCCAGTGACACGACAAATATTGCATAAATTAGGGTTATTAACATTATTAAACAAACACTGACCTTTCTTTTCAATTAAATCAGAAAAATAAATAAACTCACTGACTCTCGATGACAATTTAATGCACAAACGATGCATACTTCTAAGTCTCAAAATCTCACAGCTAAACTTGAAATCCTATGGTCTGATATGGCATCGCCAGAGGTTGACAATTAAATACCCACTTGTCGGTTAGTCATGAAGAGTGCATGGGACACTGTGTGGTGCATTTATTTATTAACTTTTTATTATTTTATAATTCAATTCTCACTATAATAATCAGTATATTATATATAATAAAAAATACCACAATAAAAAAGCAAGGCATACACTTTCACAGTAAACTCAGTAAAAAAATATGAACATTATTATTTATTAATAATACTCATCGTATTTTATATAAAAAGTTTAGAATTAAATTATTAAGCTCATTTTTCCCCCCATTAATCAACGGAAATTGCGGCCTGTGAGTACAAAAAAAAGTGTTGAGGAACGAGTACATTTATATATAGGATGGGTAGGTTCATCAATAAATGAATTAATTCTTGTATCGAGGGTATATAGCAGTGGGGACGGGCAGGCAGGCACTCGGGGCATGGGAAGGGGACACACTCGACTTGCTTTGCTTCCAGCTTCCCCCCACTCACCCCCGGCCCTGCTGCCTGCCTGCCCCGTTTGTGCTCCCGCGTGGACGGTGCTTCACGTGCTCGGGGTGGGTTGGGTGAGTCGCAGAGAGAGAGAGAGAGAGAGAGAGAGAGAGAGAGAGAGAGAGAGAGAGAGAGAGAGAGAGAGAGAGAGAGAGAGAGAGAGAGAGAGGATGGAGCACGCGCACGACGAGCACCGGCCGGGCAGGCTCCACCACCGCGGAGTGTTTACTCGGGCTGTGCAATCGCGGTAATGGAGCTCGCTGCATTACGCTTATTACTCTGTTACAGCAAAAGGCAAAATGATGAACGCCACCCGCTCGCCGTTGGTATATGTACATATTTTCTTCTTTGTATTATTCTCAAATAACCTTACACTCTCTCTTTACCAATGATGAAATTATTCTTGTTAAAATAAAATTAATACATTAAGTGTTTTATTTCAAATAAATTTTTTATAACTTGTTAACCGTTACTGTTTATTTAGATTTTGTTAAATCATAAAATAAGATATATTTTATAAAAATCTACTAAAATGTAATGTTTATCTGTTTAATTACACTATACTGCTGGAATAAGTAAGTTATTTACATAAATAATATTAATAATGTAATTTTGACTCTTACAAATATAAATATTATTAAATTTTTGGCATATATACTTTGACGATTGTTTAAAATATATTTAAATATTACAGAAACTTAATTTTATCCTTATATGTAGTCACCCAATGCTATATTGATTTTGAAAATAACATCGGACTCTGAGCATGACGAGTCTGATGACGCATTGTTATTGCACTACGTGGATTTTAAATTTGGAGTTTGACAAGTCGATTCCTGCTATAGCTTGGTGAATTACATTCCATCGCATGTGCTTTCGACCGGCCGTCCAACAACGGTTTCCATAGCTATTTTCCTCTAGAAAAATATGATAAATATCTGGATATTTCCTTCACTAAGCACCTTAATTTCTGATAATTGGCGGGACAAGAAAACGAGAAGCAACCAAACGTAAAAAATATTCCTCAATTTGACACACACGTATAGCAAAAAAAAAAAAAAAACAGGTGCTACTCAATGACTATACACTGTATATATAGTCATTGGGTGCTACCTGGGTTGCAACTGCATGCTGACAACTGTGAAATTCTCCAGCTGAACGCGCACACGCACGCACTCCTCATATTTCGATTCCATACAATTAAAATTTTGTGCTCATCCAATTTACCAATAATACCTGCATGATAGAACCAAAAGAATACTGCACAAGTATTTTATATAACACTGTTGGGTATTATAGCATTGTGACTACTGTTGTGTATTGTATATAAAGATCAGAGAACACTGGAGAAAAATACTGTTATAATTATAAAGATAATATTTTTACCACAAATTTATTGAACTATATTCTTTTTACTTTAAATTAAATTGCTTTATTATTGCCTGCACGCTTCTGTAATCAGAAACATTGTTTACATATACATGTAATACATGTATTTATATATATATGTGTGTGTGTGTGTGTGCAGTGTGTATATATATATATATATATATATATATATTATATATATATATATATATATATATATATATGTATACTCATATTTTTTATCTAATGGTTTAAATTATTAAATACTAATTATTTAAATTAGTTTAATTGCCCAATGGATCGTTGATTGCCTTACATGTATATACAGTTCTAGAGTCACCGTTATAGCCCTGTCTGATTTGTTGGTGCTGCTCACATCAAAATTTGCAAGTTTGGGAGAGGTAAAAGGAGCATCCACTTGTACTTTTTCGTCGATGAAAACAGAGCAAGGACAACGTTCGTACTGTCCAGAAATTTAAAACTCCATGGTGACATTTAGAAGTTTAATACTTGACCAAGAAATGCTGAGTCCACTTACTGAGGGACCTTTAATATTCTTTTTGGGAAAAATATAATAAACTTTTTATACAATCACTAAAATATTGTACACTTTATAAATAGAATCTATTATTAAGTAATGCTAATAAAAATAACCGAAATTACTGCAAATATAAATATATATTATCTCTCTGCATGCAGTATACAGATTATTTCAAATTTTCTGTACGGTATAATTATTGTGGAGTAGTATAATGATTATTAAATATTACTATTATTATTATTATTAAATACTACTCCACTATTTATTATTATTTTTTTTTCATTGAAGAGTATGGGTTGGGATATCCCCTACTCCAAAAAGTGTGTGAACGGCATATTCATTCCAATTCCAGTTGGGTGTAAGGTGTAAGTAAATAGGTATATGGTATATGACTGCATAATGAGCAATTTACATTTCTTTTCTTTCCCATTCCACTTCAAAGATTACAAAATCTTTAAAAATATGGTAAAAATATAAAAAAAAAAACAGACCAGTTTAGAGAACTTGAGTGTTATTTGATTAATAATCATGAATTTAAATAAAGTCTTAATGAAAATTTCGCTATATCATACGGATATTTTTTCACTCTCCTATCGGAATTGCGCGCACATCCAAAACAGCGTCTGCGCATCCACCGCTTTTACACCTCCTAATGGTTTTAAGAACAAAGCTATCAGATGACTGGGAACGTTTCGTCACAACCAATACTTGTCATTCGAATAAAAAAGTATCTAAATGATTTTTCTTTTATTAATTCTTTTCGTGTATGGACCAATGTCAACAATTTTGTTTAACTTATAATATTACTATTTCATCGAAAAGAACGTATTTTGTCAGGAGAGATATATTGTAGTGCCACATCAGTTGTACAAATCACGAACGTCACCTTTCGTGCTTGGACGGACGGGGGTCGCCAGACGAGGCACCTTGACGCCAGGTTACAGTTGGTGCTCAGTGAATCAGCACGGGACGACACTTTTTCATCACTTCTCCATTTGTCAGCTCGCCAACAAGCTGGTGCGCGACAGGCAGACAGACACCACTGGCTGCTGCTGCTGCTGGCTGGCACTTGAGGTTAAAACTGCTACTGCCTTCCTTTGAACGAAGCCGCAGCCTTAAAATTAATGTGCTCAGCTCTAATTGAATTGGTCAAATTACCGTCCACAATAATAGCCTAACTAGTAACCCAAACATTAACTGTCACCAAATGTAAAATATGATTGACAGTTAAAGCTTTAGGGTTAGTTTAACATATTGCTCTAATAATAAAAATGTTTTAACACTCTTTGTGTTTGACTTAGCAAAAGTACTTAACCTTCAACCAAATGATAATAATGATTAATGGAAGTTTTGCAATATTCTACGGTAATTAATTAGTGTGACGATATATTTTATGCATATTTTAAACTTAATTAAAAAGTAAATTTATTAAATTTTAAGGTTACAGTAATTAAGTTCATGCCTTTTTAGTCTTTAGAAAATGAGAAGAGTTAAGTTTAAAGATTTATTTTATATTCAAGACACATTATTAAGCAATCAACATATGTTATAAGAATAACAACTGAATTTCACCTGTGAGTATTGTCTTACTTTATAGTGCAAGAAATATCATGTTAGAATTAAGCTGGCTAGTAAATTAGCTCTCTCTCTCTCTCTCTCTCTCTCTCTCTCTCTCTCTCTCTCTCTCTCTCTCTCTCTCTCTCTCTCTCTCTCTCTCTCTCTCTCTCTCTCTCTCTCTCTCTCTCTCTCTCTCTCTCTCCGACAAACACATATACCTTCACACAAATTATTCTTCCTTTTCCCTAAGGTCTAATTTGATTCTCAGTTTCAAAGGGAATTAATTTCTTTAGTCTAATGTAGGTTCGGATTTGACAATGGGCAGAGCAGCACAAGAAAGTGGGAAGCAATTTCTCGGTTTGCGCGCAGGCTGCGGCTGCTGCAGTTGAGTGGGGAGCGAGACGACTGCCGCCTCGTCACGGCCAACACGGCCAGAGGCTGCAGCAACGAGCTTCTAGTATATAGTGATTCGGCCTGTGGAGGATAAGCTGGCATGACGGACCCGTAGTCACCCAAACCAACCATGCAAGCAGCTACAGGCAAATCTACTTGACATTCCCTCTAAAATTAGACGGAAGTGTTCTCCTTCCTTTTTTAATATACATATTTTAAACAATAAAATATATCACAATTTTATTTATTTTTATTGTTATTATTTTTTTTTACATGTCAAATAAGTTAATTGGCGATCGAATGTGAATGTAATTAATACATATATATATTAAGGTTATATATAAATGCTTAGAAGAGATAAAAAAAATACTTAACTTCAGTATAGTAAAAAGTGCATGGCTAATTATGTTATTTATATTTTAAATTAATTTAATAAGCTTATAATTTGCATGTCTACATCTTAAATATTAAAGATATATTTTTTTTTAGCTTCTCAACTGAACCCTAGTATAGGGTACTGGCCACAATTAAGTGACTGAATTTAACCTCCCGGCTCTTCTTAGACCCTACTTTTGTGGGTCCCTTCCAAACCGGGGCGGCCATGGCCTAAGCAATCCATCCCAGCATTCGCCTGGTTGTAACTAAGGAAACCATGGAAAACTCAGTCAGGACGGTCGGCAATTGATGGAGGATGCCATCAATCACCTCCCGGATGCACGAGTGGGTGTTCTTTAGCAACCGCCACTTGTGAAAAGTTTGGTGGTGCATGGCTGGGATCGAACTCACGACCATCCGATTACGAATCAGAGGCGTATACCACTGCGTCAAGTGCCCGGTTCATATATTAAAGATATAAAGATCATATGAAAAGAGTTAGAATACCAAACTGCAAGGTAACACAACAAAAACTCGAACTTGCTGTTATACTTCCGATGAATATAATAATTAATTTGACTATAGTTTAGACCGTGACACAACACACCTACGAGCGGTAAAGTAAAGCTGCTGGAAAAACACCATGCAATGTTACAACTAGTTTAGCGTAACATCGCTCGAGTGATCCTCCTTAGCTCGCTGCCTCCATCATCATTATAAATCCACTACAAAAAATTAATTCAATAAAAAATGTATCACATTAAATTTAAAAAAAAAAATCATCAAGTATAATTGGACTTTCATTAGATTCATGTAAAAAATATTGTATAATTACATAGTTACAATATAGGACGATTAATTATATTGTAAGTATGAGATTAAAAATGCTTTAACATGCAATTTTAAATGTTAATTAAAAACTACTTATTTATTGTCATGCAGTCTTGGTTCAAATTTAGTATGTAATAGAGTAATATATATATATACACATAATTACTTAATAACACATGAGTCGTTATCAAATACAAGTGCAAAAACATGCAGCATTATAAAGAAAGTATAATATAATATACTTTATAAAATTATTCTTACGTATAAAACGAACGATTGTATAATACTATAATAATAATAAGAGGAATTACTTTTATTTATAAAAATAATATATTGATAAAAGAACGAAATTAAGGTTATATACCAATTACCAATGCAATTCGATATCCATGCAAGGTTATTAACAGGCCTGTTATTGACGCTTCTAATATATAACAATTTAATTTTTTAACCCTCCATGCACGAATGGTATATATTTATATCCTATATAGTGTATAATGCCATGGTTACTTTTTTTTAAAGCATTACACATTAAGCTCGAACATTACATGCATGAGAATATTATTTGTGTTTTTATTTCTTATTGATAATTTGTTTTTAATCATTTACTTGTGTTAAATTGTTTAAATAATTTATAATTAAAAACACCCATACAAAATATACATTGCTTATATAATCCAAAGGGATTTACATCCTTCCCTACCTATATCTCCCGAACGTTCTAAGGCAAGCAAGAAGATTTTAAAAATTAGTTTGGAGTTGCCCAGACGAAGTACCACACAAGAAAGAACTGCATCAATACATAATAGAAGTGGTGATCGCAATCGGGGTTCCGTGCAGGAAGGCCGAGATAAGGCAGAGCCTGATTGATCGATCAGAGCTGGGTCAGCTCGACCATGAACCTCCTCCTATCTTACTCGCACTAATTAAGTGCCACATGCAATTAATAACTTGTTAATTATAGATTTTATATCATTTTAAACAGTAAATTAAAACAAATTTTCATTGTAAATTTTCAATACAAATATTATACATTAGTAATTATTAAGATAAAATAAAAACTTCATTCCAATTTCATGATAAATATTTAATTTCATTGTTCAAAGCTATATATTATGTTTGCAGTATTAATTGATCCATCATATGGTTTAATTAATTAATTAATTATATGATATAAACTAATAATTGCGGTGGCACTTAAGTATAGCTCACGTTTTAACATGGCATGCACTTGCGAAAAAAAAAAAGCTAAAATTTATTTTATAGATTAAAATGTTCTGTAATTTATGTGTTCATTACTATATAGCTTTGGTTGCAAATGAACAATTATTAGTATGTTTATCTGCATGTCTAATATTATATAGTAGAATAAATTAAAAATATGTTTAAAAGAAATTTTGTAAGTAAAATATAATATATATAATACATTTCAAGGGTAATTTAAACTCGCGCGTAATTTGGTTGGTTGGTTGATATTTTGGGGCAATTGACACATTTTGGTCATGTATGCCCCCGTAATTTAATATATATATACAGTATATATACAGTATATATACAGTATATATATATATATATATATATATATATATATATATATATATATATATATATATTCTAATTAATTCTATTCTGGTATTAATTTATTTTAAGTTATAAATAAATACAATTTCAATCAACATAAATTTAAAATATAACATATTATGTTGTGTGTATGTATTGAGTGCGTAAAATTTAGTCTATAAAAGTTCACCCTATATATATAATATATATCCCGTTAAGAAAATACTATGAGGCTTACTGAGGCTTTAGCTTTATATACGAAAGCACACACAATACGAGGCAATTATTCGGCGTAAGTTTTATCTCCTTCCTCCTTATATAGTCTATTAGTCGGCTGACTGACTTTGCCGCCGCCGCCACCGTTGGTGCAGTATAGGCAGCTGGAGGAGAAAAAAAAAATTCAACGCACGATCAACGAATGTAACCCAGTGTGCATTAAATCCTGCTCGACGATCTGATCAGCTCGTGAAGATCGAGTCAGTCGCCATCACTGCCTTTTTTTTTTTTTTTTTTTTTTTTTGTGATGCTCAGTGTTTTGGCTCTCACAGCGTGACAATTCCCTGATTTCCCCCTCCTCTGCTTCCTCTTGCATCTCCTTCTGTCAACTCTCATCAGGCTTTGCCTCCCACACTCCCCCCCCCCCCTTCTCCTAGCTTAAAGCTCAAATCCTATCATGTTCAATTTCTTGCTATACTATCTATATAGGAATAGAATTAGATGTGACGTATAAAAAAATGCATGCAAATTGTATTTTATGATGTAATATTAGACCCATTTTTTATACTAAACCTAAGACCTCTAAGTAACCCAATCTAATTAAAATCTAATCAATATATGAAAAATAATCTGTTTTAATTATGAATTCTTTTATACAGTGTTAAAATTATACTGTATAGTACATTGTGAGTAAAATGTTATTATAGAATCGAAATCTGCAAGTGGAGGAAGAAGAATTAAATATTGCCCAATAAAATTAATTATTATGTATCATATTAATTGTATTATAATAGTAAATATATTTATCGAGGACAGGGTATTCATTGTAATAATAAATTGAATTAAATTGGACTTTTTCATTCGCACATCCTTACATCACACACCGACAATAGGCAAAGTCAGATTTAATTCAATTTATTATCATATTATTGTTAACAAATTACTATTGTCATCAATTTAACTTTTCTCACAATGTACATTTATGCCAAGGATAGTGGTACAAAAAAAATTTAATTTAAATATAATTTTTCACCTAAATCTAACAGTAAGAGCACATTAAAAGTATAAATAAAAATAAGACCGGTAGTACACGATACAATTTTTCTAACTATTGCATACAATTTTTCCTTTCAAGAAAACTTGAACTCCATTTGTTTGTATGGAGATGAAATTTTCTTGTAAGGAAAAATTGTATGTGAAATTGTATCGTATGTAATACAGGCTTTACACGATACAATTTTGCATACAATTTTTCCTTGCAAGAAAATTTCATCTCCATATACAAACAAATATGAGTTGAAGCTTTCTTGTTATAAGGAAAAATTGTATGCAATAATCAGAAAAATTGTATCGTGTAATACCGGGTTAAGTTATATGAATGGTCATTAATAACTTTGAAAATTTTAATGATTAAATTTTTTTGTTAACTTCATTTATTCCGACCTTGGTATAATTTAATTTTACAACGAGAGTGATTGTCTTGACTGTAGAGGAAAATTATCTTCTTCAAAAGATTTATTTAAAACCCATGCATATTACGTCAATTCATCATAAACCTGATTATGTATGTATATATATATATATATATATATATATATAGCAGTCATGGAGAAATAAGCGAGTTGTTTACAACGTCTATATATATTATACGAATGCTCTCTGTTAGTACGTATATTTTCAACGCTTTTTATCGATTCTTTCGTTGTTTATATAATCTTTGTTTCTTGCAAGCAACACTTGGCAATTGATTCATATATTATGTATACTACATAATTTATTATCAAATTAATTCAACGATATAACCTATAATTTCCATCTTTGTTAAGGTCATGTAACTTTTTATTTTTTTACAAATATTTTATATTTTTTATAAATGAAATAAGGAATTAAAATTATAATAGAGTATTTTAAGATATGTTTTTCAATTTTCAAACCATGTCGGATTCAAAAAGGTGAACCCCTGAGTAGCATATTTTAAGTCCCATAAAGAGAGGGGCACATCTTTTTGTTTTTGATAATAACTGAGATAATTTTGTTAATTGTAGAATGTTGCTTGATATATGTGTTCTTTTCTTTTCCCTTTTTTTTCCAGTACTACTAAATTTATAGTTTATAGAAGTGACGTGATTTATAGGTTGTATTGTACAGCCAATAATCAAAATAAATTATTGTTATTATTACTATATATATATATATATATATATATATATATACATATATTATATGAATAATGTATGTAAGCGCCTGTTTTTGTGATTGACTTCGAAAAAACTGATTTCACTTATTTCGAAATTCTATTAAGATGAGTGATTTACACTGATTTACAATTTCATTGCTTTGAGAAGCATTTCGATTGATTTTTTTATATTTTTGTCAATGCGTTACATTATGTAGGTAATTATTATTGATGCTTAATGTTTCTAATTTATGTTTTTAATTATTACTTTAAAATATTGCTAAGTACTATACTAGTAGTGTGAAGAGAGCTTACTGGCACGTGGTTATGTCGACCCGCCTGCTATATAATATGCCGATTAAATAAGTACCTGCGCTGTGTCAGCGTATAATATAATCGTTGTCAGCCTATACATTATTATATTGAGGTGGGTTTAAACTAAACTGATATATTTAAATATTAAATTCATTACATTAAATTTCAATATAAAATCATACAGCCATTTAATATAAAGTTAATTAGTTTTTTTATGGCAAATTGTCACAAAAATTCCTCGAAGATTTTTACCATTATGAAGCCCGATGAGAGATGTCCACTACTAGCGGTAGAATTCAATTCTTTGCTAAATATTGTACTGTTAGGATTTAATGGACTCAGTAAAAAATATGAGTTAGTAATTGGCTTTCAAAACATTGTTCATGCAGGGGTATCGTCGTGTTGTCAAGTTGTCATAATGTATTAATAGCATAGAAAAATAATTTGCAAATATTTTGCCAATAAAATAAAAAAAAATCAATAAAGTTGATGAAATACGAATTGTTATGTTTTGATTCATGTATATATTACATAATAATATAGTGACGCACACATCATGCAGCCAATGGATGATATAGATAATGGAGCTGAGTTTGGGGTTAAAACATCTCCCCAAGATTATATATATGGGGAGTAAAGTGGGTATAGGTCTAATGGTAACTCCTCTAAATGACAAAGAACTTTCTACGAGTTTTCTTTTAATTCCTAATATGTCACACAATCAGCAAAATTCATCCTGTATATAGCATAATACTGCATGCTATGATATTATAACAAACTATATCTGAATAGCGTTACACATGCATCCCGCTATATATATAATAATAGCATCACCATGACACAGGGGTGTTTATTATCACCCCCAGCGATCGAAATTCTGATGATGGACAAAGCCATAATAATACAATGGCGTTAGTAAAATTATGATGACGACGATCACTTATAGAGCCCGCAGGTCTATTTACTCGGCTAGCCTGTCAATTTTATATAGCGTTCTGTAATCCGCACGCGTGTATTACTACCATAAAATTGTTGTTGATGCTCCATTGTTTATATAGCTTGTGAATAAAACTCTATAGTATAGTGTTAAATTATTTAAATAGTTTGCCATATAATTTTAAAATACCTTTAATGTTGTTAAAAATAGATTGTTTTGTGTTAAGTGTTAATAATATTAGGTTAAGTGGAATTAAATTTTGTTTCATTATTTAAAATTTATTTTTTGAGCTATAATATATAAAATTTTAAATATTTAAATATTAGAATATTTTTAATCAAAAAATGATTCTATTATATGCTATTATTTTTATTATTATTAATAAATATTAATAATTGATGCATGTCATTGATAAATAAAGACTAAAGAGGATATAAATGGAGGCTATATAATATTCATTGGCGTAGATTATAGCCTAGAAATTTTTAGTACTGGAATTTTATATCAAATTTTAGTACTAAAATTTTTAAAGTTATAAAAACGTTAGAAACAATTTTTTTTAATGCCCCCTTATTAACATGAATTATTATAGCAAGACCATAGCAAATGACAACTTTACTGTTAAAATAAATTTACAGTTAAAAACAAAATTTAATACAATAAAATATATATATTTACTTCTGGACTTTTGATAACTATAATATGTTTAATTGAATTACACGATTCAAAATAGCAGTAATTCTTTTAGTTCTACTTCATAGTATCTTACTCATATAGATCATAGAAGTTCATAGACGTGCATGTGTATTGACGGCATACACACGACGATTGTCACTAAAATAATCCGGCGCAACTGATGTGCAACATGTGATTTGCACGAGTATAATTAAAGTAAATTCAAATTGCAATGTAAAGACGGATGACAATATATGCAAGTTTGCTATCAGTAAAACTTAATCTCCTCTTGGCCCTCTTGCAAACGACTCGAAAAGTGATTTGCATAAATATGACACTTATTAGAAAATAACATGTTTTTAAAGATTTTAAAGTAAATTTTTCATGCAATTTTTTTGCGTCGCGGGAAAATTGTAAACAAATTTTATTTTATATAATTTAACATTAAATCTATCTTTTATATAGCCCGATGGCTTCAAAATATACGTAACGAAAATTATTGTAGTAAGTTAAGTATAATGTAATTCCGAAATTAAGTTTACAATCCGAGACACCCGTACAATTTGTAAAGACAACTACGGGTTCCTCGCTACTTAAAAGCATGATGTGATTATTTCATGGTGTTATTTGCATATAACGAAGACATGCCAACGTGGTCTCACCTAAGTCACTGCCCGAGAGTTCGTCATCCGCAGGTCCTCCGTCGAGCGGTCGCCAACACAGCGCCCGTCCGGTGAACTTAGTGGGGTCGAGGATGTTCTCCACGGAGAATGCCAGCCGGTGTCCGGCAATGCCGCCGCTACTGCACGACACGGACGGAGCGCCGGGATTGCTTCCTGCGGACTGGTGAGCGGCCGCGGCGGGAGGCGAGGGACTCGGATCATGTTGAGAGTCCTCCTCGGACAGATGTCTACTCAGGTCCATGGCATCTTCGTCATCATCGTCCTGCCTGGCCGAGCCTGCCGTGCAGTCCTCCACATCCACCTCAATGTCATCCTCGTCTTCAGCTCCCTCCGAGTCGCCGTCCGTCTCGGCGTCCACCCCGGTCGGTGACAACGGTAACACGGTAGCCTGAGCTATTGGAGAACGACCGAAAGCCGCCAATAATCGACTGGCAGGAGTTACATTATCATCAGAAGCTGGTAATGCAACAACAACTCTTGGACACACAAGTCTCTGCATTTTTTTTTATTATTTTTATTATATTTTTATAAAAAAAAAATATATAAAATATTATATTACACACGTAACACACATAGTCCTTTTCTTTGATCTAGTAAAATAAATTAATGATACTAAAAGCACGCGTGAACACAGAAGCCGACACTAAAAGAAGGTACAACCGCGTACGAGCACGTCGCTCTGACGTGTGTGATCTTTTCTGGAGCACGGAGGCTGACTCAAGATGGCGTCTAAAAAAGGGAGGAGTTTATTTGGAGAAGAGAGAACTCGGATTGGGTGCGGCATTGAGGGTGCGCTTAAATGATTGGTATCAGAGAGGGGAGCTGGGGAGGGAGGAGCGCTCTACTGGATTTTGCTACTGTGTGTGTCTGCTTGCTTGGCGCTCACAGCAGCTCTGAGACTCCTCGTGGATCAACAGGCAGCAGTATCAGTCAAGCAGGCTGTGCTAGCTACTACTGCCGGCATCGCATCTGGGAGCACGGCAGGCAATTCAGAGATGAGAATGATCTGATGATGATGTTTGGTGGTCCCAAGTAGCAAGCCGGTCGGCGCCAAGCGAGCGAGCAAGTTACTCCACTTAGCGCCACCGACCAGCAGCATGCAGTGGCTATATACTCATGTGACCAATGCGCAACGACACGTCAGCCACGTCTGTAAGCCGCCTGCCCGCCCTCCCGACACCACTAACTTCTCCACCTTATCTGACCGCTCCATTCTCTGTGTGGCTTAAGCTACTCTATAATATTATGCTGGAAATAAAAATGTGTTACCTTTTTATCCAGATGTTAGTTAAGTTACTTTAAAATAGTGTAAACAATATTTAAATGTGATTTAACTTTTTATTTTTTACTGCATCAGCGAATGTTATTTTTGCTCATATATATATACGTTTTTAAAATCCTCAAAATCTTTTTTTTTTTTTATTATTATTATTATTTCAAGCTTTATTTAAAACAAAAAATTATTCAACTCGATTGTCTTTTAAAAAAATGGTAAACATTTCGCTTTTATGCTTTTCGTCTTTGTTTTTATAAATTAATAAATTTAAATACAAGCACATTCAATTCATGAAGTATGACATGAACTATATATCTGGCAGGAACGTAAGAAAATTCTGATATTCATTCGATTAAGTATGCTTAATAATTACATCTTTAAAATCTTTAAATAAAAAAAAATGCTTATTGTTAAATAAGTATAATTAAACGAACATCGCATAGTTTAAAGAATTAAGGAGCAGTCGCGAGATCCTGCAATTTCATATCAAGCAATTAAAAAAAAACTTATTTCTATCAGTCAATAAAAAGGTTATAACGATTGATTGAGTAATATTTTGGGGCAATTTGATCATGTATGCCCCCAAAAAGGGTACATCAACGTTATTACATAATAATATGATATTCTCAGATTTCTCAGCAAAGTTCCTTTACTCCGTCGCAGCTCCTTTGTTAGCGGATCCCTTTTCCGTTCGGGCATCACGCATGCAGGGTTTGCCTCATATTGGACGCTCACTCGTCACTATGCGGACGTTTCTCTCTGATAAGATGGCACTTCATCATGACTTCACAATCTCAACCCATCCAGACTAACTAATCTCCAGGTGATTACAGGAGTGCGCCACTACTCCCAACTGCAAGCAAGTTTTAGGATTGCGCCTGCAGATACTAGACGTATGCTACCACCTCAGCATGAGTGCGGTGCGTAATGCATATATTTATAATGAACAGGGGCCACAGGGAAAAAATTGAGCTGTTAATGGAATGTGACTAAAGAGTCATAACATACAAATTTTTCATCTTATGTGGTCATTCATTACCCTGATGTCACATGCCTTCAAATTTCAAGTTAAAAGAATATTACAGAAAAAAAAAGCATGCATGCATGCATGCCATGTATACTGTATAACTTAAGTAAAAGTAGTTAAAGTATAACATAATATATTCAAATTCAAATTCAAATTCAAATTTTTATTTCGATCATAGGCTGTACAGCATGGATCACGTCAATTATTACATTAAATATGTAACATACTTAATTCTAATTAAAATTAGCCTAAATTTAATAAATTTAAACACATATACCCAAACAATATTTAAAATATATATGATCTATAAAATTAATACAATAATTAAAATTGTGTCCTTTTAAACATCACATTAGCACCATCATATATTTAACACACAACTTTTAAATTCAATTAAAAGTCTATACATCTTGACAAAATAATTAGTTATTTTAACAATTTACTAGTAGTAAATTAGTTATTTAAAAAGCACTTTTGCATAAATTGTCATATATTCACATAATTTATTTCTTCTTTTCACAGTACAATAAGTTTCTTGATGCACTTACTCTTCTTGTATGAATTATTATGAAAATTATTTTTATATTTTTATCAGTTAAAGATAAGATTTTAATATGAAAATTTAACCACAATCACATGTTTGATGTTATTTTTCCCTTTTTTTTTTTTTTTTCACTGTATCACATTATCTTGATGATCTTAATGGATGATAATTAAGTTTTACATTAATATATTGGTTTTCTCACTATAGTAATTATTATGCTGTGCCAGCTACGTTCCAGTTTGCTACATCTCCATCTGTTATTTTTGTGTCCTCTGAATAAAATTCTTTAATATTGTAATACTCTTTTTTTATTAAGATAGTTTTCAGTTTATTTTTGAATACATTATCACTACTTTCATCTCGCAATGATTGTGGTATAAAATCGTGAATTTTATGCGTTTGGTAGTATGGATTATTTTTATAAAAAGCAGATTGGTGTTTTTTTACTACTACCTTCGATTTATTTCTTGTATTGTATGGAGAAATGTCGGAAACTTGATCGTATGACTCAGCATGTAGTCTTTTATACATTGCACATTTGTAAATATAAATACACGGTAAAGTTAACATGTTCAGTTCCCTAAAATATGTTCTACATGAATCATATTTTTTAAACCCTTTTATTGTTTTAAGAGCCCTTTTTTGAAGAATAAACAGTCTATTTAACATAACATTATCACTACCCCACATTATTATACAGTAGCTTAAATGAGAATATATATTTGCATAATATACAGACAGTAATGTAGGATCTGACACAATTCTTTTTAATGAATACAACAAAAAATTGCCTCTATTTATTTTTTTTGAAATTTCTTTTAAATGTACATCCCAATTTAGTGTATTATTAATATTCAACCCAAGAAATTTGGTATCACTTGCTTCTTGGATAATATCCCCATCTAGTTTAACTGTAATATTTATTGTTTCTTTACTTGTTGGTAATTGAAATCTGAGGAATGCTGTTTTATCTACATTTAACAGTAGTCTGTTGCATTTACACCAATTTACAAGTTGTTGTACAGTATTATTTGCTCTCAGTTCTAAATCTTTTACTGTTTTTGCTGAGATCTTTGCATTTGTATCATCAGCGAATTGTGATATCTCATCAGCATCAATGAGGTGTGATGCCAAATCATTTGTGGTAAAGTTGTATATACGGGGGCCCAATTTGGAACCCTGAGGGACCCCAAGGGTTACAGGTAGAAGGTCGGATTTGTATTCATGATTGACATTTCCATTTAGTTCTGATTTTATTTCAACATATTGATATCTAT
The DNA here is from genome assembly GCA_949825025.1 of Siphlonurus alternatus. Classification (NCBI taxonomy): domain Eukaryota; kingdom Metazoa; phylum Arthropoda; class Insecta; order Ephemeroptera; family Siphlonuridae; genus Siphlonurus; species Siphlonurus alternatus. The sequence continues at coordinate 46,315,024 of OX463788.1, read as the reverse complement.
CACTAAGATAGGATTTAAACAAATTTAAACTGGTCTCATCACAACCCATGGCATTAAGTTTGGTAATAAAAATGTCGTGAGGGAGGCAATCAAACGCTTTTGAAAAGTCAAAAAAGAGTCCAACTGAGTATTTCTTATTTTCTAAATCATCATAAATTGGATTAATAAATTCAAATATAGCAGTTTCAGTTGATTTTTTAATCTGAAAGCCATGTTGTGTGGGGGATATAATTTTATTATTTTGTTCGTAAATAGCAAATTGCATATCCATTACAGCTTCAAAAATTTTGGCAAATACAGATGACAGACTAACAGGTCTGTAATTTTGTATATTATTTTTACATCCTTTTTTATGAAGGGGGTATACTTTTGAAATTTTTAAACATGATGGAAATATACCTTCTAGAATTGATTGATTAATTACAAAAGAAAGAGGAACAGCAATAAGTTCAGCACAAATTTTTATAACAGTGTAAGGTACATCATCTGGACCAGCTGCATTTTTATTTGGGAGGCTTTTCATAATTTTTAGTACATCAAAATAGTTTATGGTTTCAATTTTAAAAGGTGGAATATTTTTAGAATTGGTGGGAGGAGGAGGGGTAGACAAGTTAACTTGAGATGGACTATGTTCCCCGTATTTTGATGTAACTAAATTTTTTGGAGTATTTACAAATAAACTATTACATTCATTAGAAATTAAATTAGGGTTAGTGATTATAGTATTATTTATGTTTAGTTCAGTAATTGAATTTTTATTTTTTTGATTATAATTTGTTTCAGATTTCACAACATCCCAAGCAGTTTTTACTTTATTGTCAGAATCCTTAATTTTTTTATCATTTAAATTTTTTATTGCATTCATTACCTTAATGTTGTGTAATTTATATAGTTTTTTATATTCAGGCATAATTGAGGAATCATGATATTTAGCTTCAATAAACATTTTTTTTAAATTCTGACTTTCTAATACAAGTTCTGGATGGTGTTTAATCCATGCAGGGGTTGTTTTTTTATTATAAATTTTTTTCTTGATTTTTGGAAAAGCTTCATTGAAATGGTACATAAAAATATCTAAAAATATTTTCCATTTTTTCTCTGAATCTCCATCAGCCGATCGAAGTTCACTCCAATCTTCTCGCATTAATAATTGCATGAATAAATCCTTACTTGCTTTATCAAACACACGTGTTGTTCTATAGCGACATTTACTGTTTGAAGAACTGCAGTTATTGTTTTGTGGCGGTGCATTTAAAAAAATTGTATTATATTTGTGATCTGATAAATTTGTAATTACCGTTTCAGGCAATGAAAATAATTCTGTTTTATTACATATTAAGTGGTCAATGAGAGTAGACGATTTTTTATTATCATGAGTTTCAATTGAATTTAGCACACTTAAATTGTATGTTTCTAAAAGATCTGAATAAGATTTGCTTGCGGAATTATTTATGCAAATATTAATATTAGTATCACCACCTATAAATATTACGTCATTTTTTTTGTTGTTGTTCATGAATGATTTAATTAAAGTATCAAATTCATCTAAAAATTTTGAAAAATCCGCAGATGGAGATTTGTATAGAGAAAAAATGAAAATATTATATAATGGAGTTTTTATTTTTCCTCCGCAACATTCAAAAATATTTTCATTTACATTGATCCCTGTTAAAGGATCAATATTGACACTTTCTTTTGCAAATAATGCTACACCCCCTGATTGTCTTTTATTTTTTGTTCTTGCAAAAAATGAAATTAATTTAAAGTTTTTAATTCTAATTGACTCTATTTCATTATGTTTTAGACCATGTTCACAGATCAAAATTATGTCTATATTTTCTTTTTCTAATTCAATTTCAAATGAAGCCTTTTTCTTTTTTGTTAAATGTTGAATATTGATTTGCATAATTTTTAATCTATGAGGAGTAGCATTATTATTATTAACGTTAATTTGTCTTTTGTTTATGCTATTTACATTAGTTAAAATTGACTCTGAGGTATTATTTTCTCCCTTGCCATCTTTTTTTGTATGCGGAAAAAATCCTCAGCATCTATAAAATCATTTTCATCAAAGTCACTTAAATCTGAACTAGATTCATAATAACTACTAGAACTAGACATACTACGAGTGGGACTTGAGTTACAAAAATTTGAATTGAATTCAATTGATTGACTAATTGAGGGGGTCATATTTATAAAATTAGACTGTACCTGATCGTCTTCAAATATTCTCAATGATTGAGAACCATCACTGCCCAGGTGTAAAATAGTTTTACTGCAGGGAGGCTCTAAGATACGTTCTCCATTGCTGGAGGCGGCCTCTGATGATGGGACCACTGTTGTGTTAACACTAGTGGGGGCGACCTCTGATGATGTGACCACTGTTGTGTTAACACTAGTGGGTGCGACCTCCGAGGATGGAACCACTGTTGTGTTAACACTACTGGGGGCGGCTTTTGGGGGTGGAACCACCGTTGTGATGACACTACTGGAGGCGGCCTCCGGGGGTGGCATCACTGGTGTGATGACACTATTGGAGGCGGCCTCTGGGGGTGTGATCACTGATGTGAAGACATTACTGGGGGTGTCCTCCGGGGGTGGGAACACTGTTGTGAAAACACTAATGGAGGCGGCCTCCGGGGGTGGCATCACTGGTGTGATGACACTATTGGAGGCGGCCTCTGGGGGTGTGATCACTGATGTGAAGACACTACCGGGGGCGGCCTCCGGAGGTGGCATCATTGGTGTGATGACACTATCGGAGGCGGCCTCCGGGGGTGTGATCACTGATGTGAAGACACTACCGGGGGTGGCCTCCTGGGGTGGGACTACCGTTGTGAAGACACTAATGGGGGCGGCCTCTGGAGGTGGCATCATTGGTGTGATGACACTATTGGAGGCGGCCTCTGGGGGTGTGATCACTGATGTGAAGACACTACCGGGGGTGGCCTCCTGGGGTAGGACCACCGTTGTGAAGACACTAATGGGGGCGGCCTCCGGAGGTGGCATCATTGGTGTGATGGCACTATTGGAGGCGGCCTCTGGGGGTGTGATCGCTGATGTGAAGACACTACCGGGGGCGGTCTTCGGGGGTGGTACCACTTTTGTGACTTTGCTGGAGGTGGCCTTTGAGGGTGTGATCTTTGTCTTGGCCACACTGCTGGAGGAAGCCGGTCTGTTCTTGTAAGCTTCATCCACCCATCTTGATAGTTGTGGTTTTTGTGGTTGAGGATGATGATTTTTGTTCTGTTTGAAGTATACCCGCATGATGATTTCGGTGTCTGAGAAGGTTTCTTTAATTATATCCCTCACCACGTTCCATGACAGTTTGTCGAGCCCACAACCGAGACGAGGTATGGCAACGTAACGTACTCCTAGTTCTACACATTTGTCTCTAAAATCTTGTATTGCTTTTCTGAAGTCCTCAAGGGTAGGGTTATCTTCAGATTTTTCTTTGGTGATCAGATAGAAGATGAATCTTTCGTTATCTTCTAATACTGCAACTTGTCCAACATGTTTCTTCATGTTCAAAAGTTCCTTCATTCTTTTGAATTTGAGTCTGAATTGTACTGCTATACCAGCTGACATCCTAAAGTCACTACCCACACAATGGCCTAAAGAGAATTTCGGTGGTGCTGTAAAGAGACATTCATTTTCCATCATTTCAGTAAATTTGAAAGGACGGCGTTGTTTTACAGTATTAAGCTGATATAGTGATTTTGGTTGTGTAATTTCAAGACTATAATCATTTGATCTGAGAACGTTAAATTTATTGTTTGATATGAAATTCATTGGCTCCGTAGCGAAGTTGGTTTTTGACTGTTTTGTATTTTTGACGGTCACTGTTTGCCATTTTTCTTGTGTTGATTTTGTTTCAATAGTTACTTTTGATTTGACTGATAACTTCTGGAATCTTGGTGGTAAGTTTCGTCTAAAACGTTTTTGATTTGTAGTTTCATTGAAGCTTTGAATGTTGTAACACGTGTTTTCTGTGATTGGAGTACTTTGTTGTTGTTGTTGTAATGTTTTCTCTGTCCGCAAGATGACACTAGTGACTGGCGTGTTTTTCGTTCCGAGCGAATTATTTGAAAAATGGCCGTTGACTTTTGAGGTTATATTGTTGTCAATATTTTCACTATTTCTTGTTTTAAGTGGGTTTTGAGATTTTTGTTGTTGTATAAACATGACCATACTATTCATGCCTGATTCTATCTTGTCAACTTTCATGCTCATGTTGTGTAATAAATAGTTCATACGTTGTAATTCACAGTAGTTACTTACATTTTGTTGATTGAATTGTGGATTAAATGCAGTATAGGGAGTTGGGGGGTGAAATTGGAGATTAAATGGATGAGGTCTTCTAATAGAAAATATAGGAGAGTGGTATAAAGGTTGCAAGGGAAAAGGTAGGAAATTATAACCAGGGCGATTTGGTGGAGACGCCATGGTTGATTTGACAACTTTAGTTCACAATGATGCACTTCACTTTTTTACCACTAAAACTGTTATTTCACAGTAGATAACAATTGTAGTAGACACTGAGTACTTAATGATTATTATTACATTAAATTTTAAACAAAAAAGCACTAAAAACTAAATTAAAAAACACTTTTTCATAGTCATACTTGGAGCTGTTGTAACCTGCTCGCCACCTAGCGGCCATCTTATTAGCTCTCCAATAACAATAGTTTAATTCTCTACACATCAATAAAAAATTAATTTTCTATATAATATATTTTATGCTGGAAAAAGGCGCACTTCCATGGAGCGTGGAAAGCGAGGCTTGGCGCGACGAGAAAGGCGCACTTGCTTCAATGTCATATGGCGGCCATGTTGGCGTGGAAAAATCGCGGCGCGGTTTTATCGCTGCGGGAATGTGATTTTTCCACGCCAACATGGCCGCCATATGACATTGAAGCAAGTGCGCCTTTCTCGCCGCGTCAAGCCTCGCTTGACATTTGCTCCATGGAAATGCACCTTAAAAAGGAAAGATCTACTATTTAATATTTGCGATAATAATTATTCAATAGATTTTGTATTGTTTTTAATGATAAATAAATATAATATTCATGAATTCTATTATATAAAAAATAATATGAAATGTTATTTTTTATTTTTTTTTTTTTTACTTTTTATGTTATAATATATTATATTAAAAAAATTAAGTATATAATAAGATTTGTTTTAAAATGAATGCGAATCTGATAATTGATAAAGCGGATAATTTTGCATCAAATTTCAATCAATTATAATTTATCATAATTTCAATAGCTGCATGAAAACGATAACGTCAAACTGTTAAATTACTCGTTTGTAACTTGTGATATTCGTTATTTATTTTACGAACTCTCGATTTCAATAAAACCTTAAATAGAAATCTTTTGTAGATAAAAAATTCCACGATAAATATACAATCAAATAAAAATAAAACTTGTAAATCTTTTTACAAGTCATTCAATATAATTCGATTGAGATTCTTTTCTGTAAAAACATAAATTGCTTATTGCTATGTACACTTCAAAGCAAATCTGAATTGATGTTTTTCGTTTTAGAATTTGACTTTTTTTAATTCCTTAATTCTTTTTATTCAATTAAATTTCATTTATAAAATAAATACTGTATTATAAATCTATAGTAAAAATAAATAAGTCATCGCCTTATACCGTGCAAAAAAAAAAAAAAATAAATAAACTAAACAATGTGTTATACAAATTTTTATTTTTTATATATATATAATTAATTTTGTCATTAAAATTGCCATGTCGATGGGTGCTTTTACCATGCAGTAAAAATGTTTAATATGTTTAAGTTATATTTTATATGAAGCATATTTTATGAATTCAGTAATTTAACATATTATATATACTTTGTGTTATACAACATATAATATATAGGAGTAACATTAAAGATATTTCTGAAAGATGTAAACATAATTTGCTGTTTAAAGATATAACTCTGGTGTATATATATTATTGCATAATTTATAGAATGTATATACAGTATGAAGCTAGAATTGTCTCGCTATATACTACTATAATACTATACTCACTATAACGTTAGTATGCGAGGGTTACGAGGGTGTAGGGAGGAGGTTCATTAGGCTAAACTGCAGTCTGGTATAGTCTCATTAATCCGGCCTGATAATTGGCAGCGCTCCGTTAATATTAATACTCTCGTTAACACTGCGGAGCCAGAGCTCGTATATGTATGTTCAACGGCCTAGTGGCTTGATGCTATATACACTTTACCGCTATACTTGCTATACTTGCTGTGTGGTACATAACATAATGTAGCGACACATATTAAATACACCCTATCTCGTATATATACTTGATACGCACTCATTCTATTATAATATAGCTCTATAATTTTGTCACTCTCTATACAGTCACCATGATATTAATATACTTAACGCTTCATTTGTTATTGATTCGTTGCTATTATAGTTTCATTGTTCATAATTTTACTATGTGTGAAATGAGCGTATATAATCTTCTAGAGTATATATAATTGACTGTTAGCTATTAAAAAGCAAATGCTCAGATAATTATATAAAGTTTGATTAACATGTCCTAATTTATCATATTGATATATTTTATTTTAAAACAAAGTTTTTCATATATTATGTAATTATAATATATATAATATAAATATTATCTGAATAACATTTCTGTTTTTAAAGTAAAAGAAGTTTTCAATATCCTTAAATTTGTGGGCGCGATTCACAAAAGAAGTTATCAAGGTTTCACACTAAACACGCGTTTATAGTGTCATTGAGTTAGACTGGTGTCACTAAACTGGATAAATTTCTGGATTAATCTTTCGTGAATCGCCCCCATTATGGTTAATGTCAAGTTATATAATTTGTTTATTGTTCACGATAATCAAGTTTCTTATTATCTGCGTTTAGCGTTATCGAGTCGAATTCATTATGAATTACTCCAAATAAAATTACCTGCATTGGCAATTTGCATAACATTTCTTATTGCTAATATATCGATAGAAGACTCTGAGTTATGTATTGTCAATTTTTTTTAAGCTTTATTCACCCTCAAACTCAAGGTGAAAGGCATTGTTATATAATTATAAGTTAATATTGCATGTGGTCATGTAATGTTTTTCCCTTTGTTTACAATTTTAGACATGCTAAAATTTTACATGGCTCTAACTTCAGTGTTTGCAGTAAGATTTTAAAGGATGTTAGATGAAATAAAAAAATTGACAATACATAACTCGAGGTCTTCCAGGCGCGGATCCAGAAAAAAATATATATATTTCGGGGGAGGGTGCTGCGCCCCTATAGGCCAATATTAAAAAAAATTTGGGAGTGGGGGAATTTATTGTTAAATCCAACATTTGGTGGGAGGGGGGGGGGCTGTAGGCCCCCCAGTTCCCTCCACCCCCTGGATCTGCGCCTGGTCTTCCATGATGGATATTTGCAATATACAGATTTCATGAAGTTGTTCATTCAGGAGATGAAATGTGGTTCGTCTCCTTCAGAGTATGCAACATGTTCTGCAGCTGCTCTGTTTTTAAAGAGAAGAATTCAAATGTTGCATGAAAATAAATAGTAAGAAAACTTACAGTTAGAAGGTCGAACTCACGGAGTGAAGCTAATGTATGCAGGGCGTAGTTGCCATGACACTCGCGAGTGGCCTTCGTCGTTTAATTCAACGGTCAATCCAATGCATATACACCCTCAGTGAGTGTCAAAATTCGATATACGAGCTTTAAGACATTTCATTATTGGTTAATTGTATATTTTTCTTTGTATGAGAACTTGAGATTTAGGTATGTTTAATTTTCATTACCTGTATTCTTAATATTGCAAGACACATATTCACACTCACGTGATTTTTTCATTTATTTTTTACTATAAGTCTATATATATATATATATATGCTTATAACATGACACATACTTCAATAGAACGAATATAATAATAATATGAATAAGAAAATAATCAATGTCTTGTTAATTTTTGTTTGCCGATTAAAAGATGCACAAATTTGTTCGAAAAGTTAGAAAAACACATATATGCATAGTTGGAGTTAAAATTATTAGCACAACATCTTCAAACAATTAACTATTACAAAAATATTATTATAAAATGAAGTTTATAGTTCCTTTAGCCATAACTCATTCTAATCCTTCATTAAAAATTCATTAATAAGTAATAGGTTCACTCATTTTTATTTATTTATTTGTGTGTGTGTGAAAAGTTTTATAAAAAATATGTAATGAAATTTCTCAACTTATATATTTTGAGTAAAAATCAAGTGTGTGTTACATGATACATTATTTTAACTGAAATAAATTGCTAAAATATAGAAATATCTTAGAGGGAAACAAATTGTTAGTCATTATTATTAAATATTTAAGATATAGGCTGGCTTGGGTTTACACACCATATACCGCATATTATAGTGATACTTGCAGCTTTATGACATACATAAGCGGCGTTAGTATATAGAGCTAGAGATGGTCTACAATGAGAGAGAGAGTACAGGGAGGCCTCCCTGCACCACCCGCACCACCACCAAGCTTGCTTGCTACACGTGCGCGGGCTAACGCTGATTAATCGAGCAACTTGCCGCCGCCGCCTCGCATTAATAATTCCAGTAGCAGCAGCCCGCCCCGGTTGCGGCGCTATATAGCTGGCTGCCACCACCATCATCAGCACCGCTGCTTCAAGCTGGCTGCTGATATGACGGCATAACCGCTACCGTTCCATACACCACCGTGCGATCTCGTTGCTGCCGTCTGTTGATGCAACGCCACCGCGGATTTCATACTAGAGGGAGAGAGGCGCGAGCCTCCCCCCACAACTACTACAAATATCATGTCCCTCCCTCATTCACTCCCCATTTCTCTTCTTTGCCCACCCTCCTCATCAGCCATCATTGCACTCAAAATAGCTTTGTATAGCTTACATAATTAAAATCAAATTAAATAAATCTTGTTTGTATATTATATAAAATATATATATATATATATATATATATATATATATATATATATATATATATATATATATATATATATATATATATATATATGCAGTATAAAAAAGGCACATGCATGCATGCAATTTATTTGTTTAAAGAATACAAAGATTTAGTACTGTTGTTGTTTTATATTAGTTTAATTAAATTTAAGTATTTAAAACAAGTAATAAAGTTTAAGAATACAATACATACATACCAGTAAAATGACAATTATAGTTAGAGTGTGCAAATAAAATGAATGTCAATGCAATTACCTTACTTAACTCCAATGTATATTATAAAGCTTAGAGCTTTACATTCTTCGGTAACACTATTGTATTTGCAATTAAATATAATATAATGAAATTTATTCGAACACTGTTTTGTATAGCTGCAAGGGATTAGGTATAATTTATAGTAAATATAAAAATAAAATATATAGGGATGCAGTGTAATTCAGCGAGTAATGCCTTTTTACAGATAAAAAAAAATCATCAGAATAACGTATCATACAAATTGACGAAAAGAATAAGTAAGGCCAGGGCCCGGCCCAGAGGTCCAGAAGCCCAGCAGGGTGTGTGTGTGGGGGGGGGGGGGGGGGATCACACCTCTCTTAAAAATCGAATTATTGACTAGATATAAGAAGAGAAAATATAAAAACGGAGAGATTTAAAACTTTTTACCTCTTTCAAACAAATAATAGCAATAAATTAATATTAATGCATTTTTGAGACAAATTAGACATATAGAGACAGTGGACAAATTTCTGCTTTAAAAAAAATCTTTATTTCAGATTTCAGTCAGAAAAATTTTATATACATTATTTATTTCCCTTACAAACTGCATGATCGTATTCGAAAATATGTGAGCTCCAAATTTGGAGTGTTTTAGATCAACGTTAAGGGTTGTAAAAAATATTGACACATGTACGAGTAATTTTGTGTTTTATGTTGCACCGTCAATTTCTTTTAAGAAAAATATTCTTTCAGAAAATCAAACATGAACAAACATGCATAATGCCATTCTATGTAGGGTCAGAAATATTTGTAAAGGTTTCAAAGGAATGCTAATTTTATATACGTTTCATCGCCTCCAACCAGCCCCACCCCCAGCCCTCTGAAACTTCTTCAAGAATTTATTACATGCGCAAAAATTATCAAAAATCGGGAAGCTTTAATAATTTATATTTTTTTTCTATTTTCTTTAATGATGACATTTTTTGAGTTCCTAGCTTCAAATTCAAATTCCTATTACAACATAGGTACAAATTTTGTGACTGTCCTAATTAAAATTAATAGAAGGAAAAGTTAACATTTGCTAAGTAAAGCGTGATTAAATTTATTTTAGTGTATTGATGGTTTTTATTAACAAGAAATATATTAATGACATGTACTGCAGTTTGTTTCCCAATAATTATATCATGTATGATGAACCTATAAAATGTTCATTTTTATATCATAGATGTACAAATTACTTCAAAAATCACGCACTAATTACAAAAGCAAACAAGTCGGGAGTTATAATATATATTATATATCCAATTTTATAGTCCATTCTGCTTTCTATTTGCCATCGACTCTGATGTCTTAATTATAATAAGGGTACAGATTTTGTTACGTGATAAAAACAAATTCAATTAAAAATATACATAAATACAAAAAAAAATGGATACTGTTATAATTTCCTTAATTAATCATTGTACTTTTTTTTTAATAATTTGTTTTTCTGACAAAAAGATGAGTGTTTTTCAAAGTTGTATTATACGTGAACGTTGTTAGATTATAGTATAGCAGTGAGTCAACTCCTAATTGCCTGGCAGGGACAGATAAGAAACGGTCCAAATTAATTTCCTTCAATTTAATGACTCAATGCACATCTTATGCTCTTGATTTTTTTTTAATCACGTTCTATAACGAGCGGCGAGAGAGAGGGAGGCAGCGGCGGCGGCGGCACTCGTGAAGGAGATTCAATTAAAAACTTGCTAATTACTTCCTCACAAATATGCGGAGTAGTCAGCTGGAACGCTTTACCGTCATTATACTTAATAGAGGTATCTTAATTAATATTTTAATTAATGTATGAACTAAGCATTACAATATTTATTCTTAGTCCAGCTACCTGCATGTATATATATAATTAGTATAGCCAACTCATGCTAAGTTTTTTATGCAGCAATTTACAAAGTTTTTCTTATAAGCACATTTTTTGTTTACATAAAATAAACAGTAGGTCAATGGAAAGACAATTATATTCTCAATTTCAATGATAAGATTTTTATTTTACTTGTTTTGCTGTGTTTTCGAAAAATAACAAAAGTAAGTGTTAATCACTGTACAGTTCTAGTCAAAATTAGTGGGACAGCTCGAGCTGCATCAACAATGCTCACAACTTCTTATAATGTGTGTATAGTACATTGAGATTCACTGATTGGTATATGTAGAATCAGATTTGGTAAATGCAATGGACGCATTGATGTTCTGGCATGCTACACTAGGCCATAATAGACTATTAATACTAATATGTTCATGTGACTGTGTTTTATCATTAGATAAGACCTTTCTTCCAGGGTCTTGCTTATTCGCCTAAATTGTCTGATGTTGCTGCTCCACTAAGGGGGGAGGGGTCCATCACAGAATTACGTTTGAACGAGGGCATGTTTGCTTCAATCTGCGGCGGCGGGTGGCTCTAATGTTAGTATACAGTGTGGCTGCGGGTGGCGGTCGGAAATCCACTTGTGAACCTTTACTGACACTTTAAAACCTCATACAGATACGCCTAGCTTAATATGGATCAACACAGCATAATGTATACGACTACTACACATTTTATATTTGAAGTTTAGCTAATAGATCAAGTTAATGCTCAGTTTTTATATTTGCTCGCTGCAGTTTTTTTGTATTCTTGCTCCGAAATGGAAGATGGACATCCTGGACTATAATAAATTTTGTATAACCATTAATGAACCAACAAATTCCACCTTTCATGCATGCAGTTGTTTTCATCAATCAAATCGTTAGCTAAATTTACGAAAACAGTTAACAAATTTTATAGAACCTCACTGTAAAATTATACATCACATGAGTGTCATATAATCATACAGTCAGATACAATTTTATATATATATAATACAGTATAATATATATGAACCTTTCATTTTCTCGAATCTTTAATTCTAATAAATTATTAATCTTTACTCGTTAGCGATATTATATGTATGTTATATGTCCTCTAAATCTAAACATCATTAAGATATATAGGGAATCCACCCCTTAAAACTGGGAATAAGAGTATACAAGTTGCTAGATCTGAACTAATGGGAATTTTAATATTACCATGCGTATTCAATTTAATGTTTTAAAAAATATAAAAATCAATACAAATTATATTTGTTGATAGCTGGATCAGATTTGCGATTCCTCGAGTATTTATTTATTCACGTTTGTTAATCCAATTGTACCAGCTTTCATCTCTATCCATTTCCTTTTGAGTTTGGTTGTACCAAATCAGCTATATCTTAGAAACAGATAAAGCTTAAATGAAAAACTATGTATCTAACAGACCTAAACCTCCCGTCCGTAGAAGAACAAACATCATTCATAATATACAAGACTAAGAAAAAGCAGCTCATTTTGTTCTGTAATCTCAAAGCTTGGATCGAGCCTTGGAGCTGCATGAGCATCGTAAATAAATAAAATAAATAAGTCGTAATTTATAAGCTGCGATGGAAATTATTAAGACGTAGAAAAGTAACTGTATAGGAAAATGTGCAATAATTTTTACCGACGATGGGCAGTTAAATATATTATATAAACTGTATTTTACATTTTTTTTTATTATTGTTTAATGAACCAAAATCATAGTAATTTATTTATTTTTTTGAAATTATAGTTTCGGAAGCTATTAGTTTAATAATTATGGAATCAAAAATTTACCTGTTTTTTCGGTTTCTACAGGTGTAGTACTCTTCGAGGTATCGAAACTCAAGACTTGGTCGAAAAGATTCCTATTACTCTTTTATAATTCCTGAATCTTTGCAGGCGTTGTCACGAGCGGAGAAAAAGAGGAGAAGCGTGGGAGGGGGAGGGGGGCACGAGAGAAATCAACCCCCCACCCTCCCCCAAATAGCTGGATTCAAAACCGTGACCCTTAATTTTTGTATGCTCTTCCAGCATGCATCCTCAAATTTTCCAATCTCATAATAGATAATTATCTTTTCTCTTGCAGTTATTATAGCCTCCAGCAAATCTACAATCAAGGATAACGCTCTGGCTATTCTGAGGTGTATGTACACTAGATTGATCAGATTCAGCCAGACAGAAGTACCGTGCACTGAGCAAGGACGGAATTAACATGAGCGCACGAGCTTTCATGAAACATGCATGCGGCGGCGGTAGCAGCAGAGCGCACGGCCTCCCGGCGTGGAGCAGCCCGTTCCCCAAGGAGGCTGCTGGCTCACTGCTCTCTCTCGCTGGCCCCCGCCCGCCAGTAGCACTGTTGATGATTACCTTTCCATTTTTTATTCCCTGGGCTGTGAGAGCCCAAATCACGAAACCACTAGCTCCCATTGGCTATACCCACTTTGATATACTCATCCCTCCCAACTATATAATACCAACCAACTTTTTTATTTTTTACAATGTTGTTGTGGCAAAATGGTGATGTAAAAAAAATATCAGCACGAATTACCTATTGCGTATTAAAAGAGAGACGTGTATTACGGCATATAAAAAAATTACAACAAACAATAATAAAAAAAGTATTAATTAAAGTATATTAAATAACGAAGCAAGGAAAATTATATGTTATGTTATTATTGTGTTCATATTATATAACTTAATCAACTGCAATTTATTTTTAATTTTATGTTAATTATCATGAATGTATTCATGCATGCTTCTGACAAATACATTCACCTCAAATTAGTGCATGTTATGACTGTTTCGTGATAGGTTAGGCTTTCAAACAATGTTTCAGTCTTTTTCTTATTGTCAAAGTCATTGCTCAAAAACGGAGAACTTTATCCTAATGTTCAATTTCTTATTTTCATTCAACATTATTTATATTAACAAACTAATTACTTATTTTCATTCTTGATCATCAAGCCCCTATTCATTCATATATATTTATATCTTTTGGACTTATATTTTCAGGGTTATATTGTCAGCAGAAACGTTGCTTGCCAACCTTTTCTCTGAATTTTTACTGAACTTTTATCTGAATTTGCTTTGCTAGAGTTAGAAAATTCGCATATATGGAAAAAAAAAAAAAAAAGTATGGTATATTATTATAGATATTACTATAGGGTTGCACAGCTTATAATATCTATATAGCAATATACATGTATTGTATATTACAAAATAAATGATGATAATACAGAGTGAACCACAATTCGCGTGCCAACTTTTTTCGTAAATTTGGTATTGCAAAAATTTTCGCACAAACTTCAAACTTGGTACACTTGTAGCTGAGGGTTGTAAAAATTAGTTGAGGGTGTTAAAATTTTTATTGGACACCAATAACACCCCTTTCAGGGGTGGTTTTTAAAAAAATTATTTTCGCCTTATGGGAATTCAATGTTAAATACAACTTTTTTTGAAATCATTGGAATTTTGCGGAAAAAGTTTCTAGCATAGGGTAATCGACCGTCCTGAACTCAGAAATAATTTTAGATTTTTTCCCCGACGCACCCCTGAGGGTGGAGACCTACCCCTAAAATCCATTTTCCTTAAAAATTGTGCTAAAATTATGAAATTAATTTTCAAGGGGTAATCGACCCTCCTGAACTCAGAAATAATTTTAGATTTTTTCCCCGACGCACCCCTGAGGGTGGAGACCTACCCCTAAAATCCATTTTCCTTAAAAATTGTGCTAAAATTATGAAATTAATTTTCAAGGAGTAATCGATCCTCCTGAACTCGGAAATAATTTTAGATTTTTTCCCTGACGCACCCCTGAGGGTGGAGACCTACCCCTAAAATCCATTTTTCTTAAAAATTGTGCTAAAATTATGAAATTAATTTTCTAGGAGTAATCGACCCTCCTGAACTCGGAAATAATTTTAAATTTTTTCTTTGACGCACCCCTGAGGGTGGAGACCTACCTCTAAAATCCATTTTCCTTAAAAATTGTGAAATTAATTTCCTAGGTGTAATTGACCCTCCTGAACTCGGAACTAATTTTAGATTTTTTTCCTCGATGCAACTCTGAGGGGAAACTAGCTGCTACCCACCATATCCTTCTTTCTTAATTATCGAGTAGAAATTGCGAATTAATTTTTTTTCAGGATGTATCGAAATTTTTCAGAGAAAAAATATCCCAGACTGACCCCTTCACTTGCAGCATGACAGTGGTTTCACTCAATGTGTCCACCGTTAATTGGCGTGATGGCACATGTTGGTCCGCTCAACGTGGCTATGTGTGTAGGTGCATAGCCTCTAACGTCTGAGGTGTGACTAATTCCATGCAACGTCTGATCTCCACTTTCTGTTTGTCAATTCGTCTCAAATCTCTTCTTGTGAACATTTTTCTTCAGAAAGAGATTTGAGACCATTGACGAGCTAAAAGTGACAGACGTTATGTGGAATTGGTTACATCTCAGTTGTTAAGAGCACACATAGCCTCGTTGTGCAGACCAACATGTGCCTTCACGCCATGCAATTAACGGTGAACACATCCATCGTCATGCTGCAAGTGAAGAGGTGAGTCTGTGATTTTTTTTTATGAAAGATTTTGATAAATTCCGAAAAAAATTTAATTCACAATTTCTACTCGATTATTAAGGAGAAAAGATATGGTCGGTAGCCGTTGACCCTCAGGGTTGCGTTAGGGAAAAAATCTAAAATTATTTCCGAGTTCAGAAGGGTAGAGTACACCTTGAAAATTAATTTTACAATTTTATCACAATTTTTAAGGAAAATGGATTTTAGGGGTAGTTCTCCACCCTCAGGAGTGCGTCGGGGAAAAAATCTAAAATTACTTCCGAGTTCAGGAGGGTCGATTACTCCTAGAAAATTAATTTCATAATTTTAGCACAATTTTTAAGAAAAATGGATTTTAGGGGTAGGTCTTTACCCTCAGGGGTGCGTCAGGGAAAAAAATCTAAAATTATTTCCGAGTTCAGGAGGT
Organism: Siphlonurus alternatus; assembly: GCA_949825025.1. Lineage (NCBI taxonomy): Eukaryota > Metazoa > Arthropoda > Insecta > Ephemeroptera > Siphlonuridae > Siphlonurus > Siphlonurus alternatus. The sequence goes on along the minus strand of OX463788.1, from coordinate 46,298,912 downwards.
TCGATTACCCCTTGAAAATTAATTTCATAATTTTAGCATAATTTTTAAGGAAAATGGATTTTAGGGGTAGGTCTCCACCCTCAGGGGTGCGTCGGGGAAAAAATCTAAAATTATTTCCGAGTTCAGGAGGTTCGATTACCCCTTGAAAATTAATTTCATAATTTTAGCACAATTTTTAAGGAAAATGGATTTTAGGGGTAGGTCTCCACCCTCAGGGGTGCGTCGGGGAAAAAATCTAAAATTATTTCTGAGTTCAGGATGGTCAATTACCCTATGCTAGAAACTTTTTCCGCAAAATTCCAATGATTTCAAAAAAAGTTGTATTTAACATTGAATTCCCATAAGGCGAAAATAATTTTTTTAAAAACCACCCCTGAAAGGGGTGTTATTGGTATCCAATAAAAATTTTAACACCCTCGACTAATTTTTACAACCCTCAGCTACAAGTGTACCAAATTTGAAGTTTGTACGAAAATTTTTGCAATACCAAATTTACGAAAGAAGTTGGCACGCGAATTGTGGTTCACTCTGTACATATATAATAATGTAGCATTAATTAGTCCATTGGCTGCTGATTGCTCTTCGATATTGCCTTTGGCTCCAACAAGATGAACTCTTATAAATTTAATTTAAATTCTCGTGTCATCTTTGTCCATTTTAATCAAAGCTGCCATATACATTCTCGAGCTAATCACCTGATACAGGTGCTATTTTCATTGTAGCTATAAATTGATGATCGAACTAACCGCAGGCTACTGCCGTTAGTTAGTTAGCTGGGAACCTATAATTTGTTGACAAGTAGCCATTTGATTAAGAGTTACATAGTTCAGAGTGCAACAGCTATTAACTGATTCACTTATTGAAGTGCTGATATTGTAAGATCAGTTTAATCAATTTTATTATTTAAGGAGTCAATATTGCCAATAATTATAATATAAAAAAATGTCATGCAGCATTGTGCTTTTGGACAGCTTTAAAATTCAAAGGACTCTGAACTAAAGAAAGAAAAAAATAATGGGCGCGATTCACGAAGCAGTTAGCCAGGTTTCTAACCACGTTTAGCTTAACCACGTTTAACTAAGGTGGTTTAACACGTAAAACAGGTATAGTTAAACGTGGTTAAGCTAAATGTGGTTAGAAACCTGGCTAACTGCTTCGTGAATTGCGCTCATTAATAACACAGTGTCTTTTAAATATGCCATGTTGAGAACTCTGCATGCATATATGTGTAAAACACAAGAATTAAGTGGCACGGCTCGTCCTCTTCGCGTGACGATGCATCGAATCAATAGGTCTGTTCGTAAATACACAATCAGAAAGAATCGATTATTTGTGATGAAGCTTATGTTCCATGTACAGAAGGTTCATCACAAATAATCGATTCTTTTTTATTGTGTATTTACGAACAGACCTAATATCATCATCTTGTAAATAGTACTTGGATGGCCAACAATGAAAGAGTCTTCTCTCATCATAATTATATTCCCAGTAAGATTTACAACTTCGTACAACGTATTACAGTCATCGCAAAATATTCCTCATCGAGCGTTTTCGAACCATGACATTGAAATGCTGATATTGTATATAATATATATAGCCATCTTTTGGTCAGGGAAAATGACTGTATCCTGTAATAATAATGAAAATTTACTCTGCTTTAAGCTCAGATATAATTTTCATATATGACTTGAGAAGAGCTATTGTCTATATGTGCAATTGTTTTGTTTTGCATATGGTGGTCGTATATTTGTAATTGACAAGGTATTATTCAATGCTTTCATGTAAACTTAGAAACTTAGACTTTACTTTAAAATATTGTTTGTAAGCTCTTTCAGAACTGCATTACAATAGTAAAAAAAAAAAAAAAAAAAAGCCAGACATAATATTTTAAGTCAGTATAGAGTTATTAATATATATAATATTCCAGCAGTAGCAAGTATAAGCGTTTTTTACGGTTGTGATATAAAAGCAGCTATTTCATTCATCCTCATTTAACAAGCTCTATTAACTTACTGTCAGCCTGCTACTGTGGCAAGTTGTTATACTTACACAGTTCTGCGGTTTGCACCTCCGAACGTTCGCTAGCAGCTCCACCACCACCGCCGCTGTTGCTGTCTTCGTTCGCTGCATGGTAGCCTCCCTCCAATTCCACGTCTATATAATGAGACAGCAGATTGTCTAGAGAGAGCCCATCAATCATACCACCAAACACCAGATTTAAACGCAACAGTTTTATCACCTCTTTGTCCCCATTTATTGTCCGTTAATTTGTTCTCTGCTAATTAAGTATGAAGTGTAATGTGACACGCACCAAACGTACCATTCGTCAACCTGTCACATTCTTTTTTTTTTTTTCTATTCTCTTTTTCTTCTTCTCATTTTTCTCGCACCCTAAAAATTATCATGAAAAAGTATACACTATTATTGTTGACGTCTTAGGAAGTTTTAGGGATATTATATGGATCAAAAGAAGGGTATACATTGTAAATTTGATAGTATTATGTTTAATTAAATAGGATTCAATTATAACTAACAATAAGTTAATAGTGAGTCATCACAATTTTACTTTAATTATAGTTAGATTTTTTTTACTGTAGTATTTTTATTACACAGCTTACCATGCATAAATAATTTACAATAGACAATAAATTATTACATTATTACTGTTAATAATAATAATAGTAATATATTTATATATACCTTACAAGATGTAAATACTAAAGAATCTTTCAGAACGGATTAAATTTTAAGCCTTTAAAAAACTCATCATAAATATTGTATTATATAAATATATAAACTTTAATGGAGGAAATAACAATCAATTTTGTGAGTAAATAATACAAATTTATAAATATTATGGTGCAAAATTATCTTTACAGCACTTACGTATTTTACTCCTCTTGAGAGTCATGTGCATTAAAATTTGACACAACACATGCTGGGAATTTACGAGAATTCAAGATGTGAGACAAACATAATATGCGAGAGAGATTCACAAAAGATTTGTCCATAAATTTATCCAGCGTTCTAACTAACCGTGGTTAGTGCCAGCGCCATTGATTTAGGCTGGTACTAAACGTGGTTAGTGAGAAAGCTGCATGGATAACTTCCTTCGTGAATTGCACCCTATATATAAATTTATATAATGTATCATGGAATGAGAAAACAAACAATAAGTTCAACCAATTTTATACACTCAAAGCGTCCACTAAAGAAACGATAGTGTAATTTTTTTATGTTTTCAGTGTACATTACCGTGTGGTAGATAGAAAATGTATAAAGAATCTCGTAGTATCAATGAATACTTTAAAATAATTTATGAATACTTTGAATTTTGAGCTGCTTCCTTGAATTTTATACTAAAAGCTGATTGCCATATTTTATTTTTATTATATACAGATAATAAAAATAAAACTCGGAGGCCAATTCTTCATAACTAAATCATCCTCTCTGATCCCCCACTTGATCAATCTGATTAATTACTTGTCAACAATAATTTTATTGTCAATGTTTTTCTAACGTAGTGAATGTTTATTATAATAGAAAGTTAATATGTTATACGATTTTCTGAAGTTGTAGTCATCAGCCAATGTGCCATTTTAAAAACTGATGAGCTCGTTGGCATGCAGTGACAAAGTAGCATGCCAACGAAATGCCGTCACTTTGCGTGTCCCAACATAACGTTCCGACACCCATATGTCGGTATATAGCTCAGCGAGAATGTCAAATTACAAAATTAAGACTAAAGGAATCTTAATTAAGTTAAAAAAGCAATTAGATTAAGATTGACTAGAGGGGTGTTCTAATGACATAAGATGTATGGTTAAGTGTGCCGAGTGTATATTATCACTGGCTTGCTTACTGCTGGGGTTTGCTTGCTTGCTTGCATACATCTGGCTAGGTGTCAAGTCCTACTCAAGGCGACTAATAACGCTATTTGTTGTCGGCTTCTCTTCTCTACTGATGTGAAGCCGGTGGCAACGCGGGCGGCGGTGGTACAAGTGAGCAAGAGAAGGAGGCTGGATGCAGCCTCGTATACGTCCTGCACAGAAGCCTAGAGATCTTCTCCTCCGCCTCTTCCTTCGCAGCAAGCTAATTAGTCTGCGCTCCGTGCTTGAGGGAGGCTGGCTGCAACACAAGCAGCGTTTGCCAACAGATGCGGCGGCGTGCGTGGACCGGGAGGCAGCGGCCACCAACCTAATTACATCTCTCTCTCTCTCTCTCTCTCTCTCTCTCTCTCTCTCTCTCTCTCTCTCTCTCTCTCTCTCTCTCTCTCTCTCTCTCTCTCTTTCCCTCTCCCCCCGCCTTCTCTCGACCACACCATTGTTTTACGGCCTACACACATATTACCTTCTCAAACTACTTGACTGACAATGTTTTCTTCAAGGATAATTAGTTGAAATTAATTTCACTCTCTCTAATCTATATCATGGTACATTATATATTTATATATATACAAGTCATCTACAATTTAATTTAATTTTTTTATATATCCTATTTACTTGCTTTATATAATTTTTTACGAGTTCTAATTTGACTTAAAAATCGTGACTCATTTCGATTTTTAGTTTGACCTTGCAACTTTTATAAGGTACATTAATTTGATTGGTTCCCATGTTGATCTCATTTACTCTTCTCCCACGCTACTCTAACATTGTTGGCACCTCTACTAGGCTACTGCAGCTTGATCCCAGCACATTACGTTCGCATTACGATCGTCACCTCATTAACTTGACTATCAGCGGCACTCACACATTCAAAAGTCAATAAAAAAAGGAACATTCAAAACTTCCCAATCATCTGCTCAAAGTGTTTTTTTTTTTTTTTTTCTTTTCTTTTCCTTTTTTAGTGTGAAATGAGTTTTAGTATCAAATGAAGCGTCTTGCTACCAAATATATTGGTTATAAAATCTTTACACTTACAACAACCTCTTCCTAGTAATTTAATCGATGTCTTTGACTAAATCTTATTGAATAGGCAAAAAACATAATGCTCTTTAATTTTCTCTTTCAGTAATATAATTTAAACTAATTACAAAATGAAATTGTAATTAATTATAATGGTGTTTTTATATCATGGTTGTATATATTTCCCCTGAGATTTAAAAGTAGTTCTACATTCCTATTAGAATTTGTAGACTGATTCTAATTTTGCACACCTTCGTGTTAGATCGTAAAGTAAAATCGTAAAAAGTTCTAAGAGGAATCAAACAGAAACTCGGCTTTATATAAACTCTACAGCCATGTATAATATAAGACCTTACTATATTATAGATAACTTTTATTTAAATCCCTTCTGTGTCCTGCTGACGGTATGAAGCTATACCAATAGATCCAATAGTCTTGCTGATTTACGTGACTAGTAATTTTACGAGTAATTTGTTTAATTATTTTTTCATTAAAATAATGTACACGCAAAGAAAATCGATGAGGTAAATTATGTAACTAATACAAGACAATTTTATTCAATTTGTAGGTCTACGTAGTGTTGTTTTTAATGGAACCGGACTTTCTCTTAAAATTAAAAAAATGTGAAGAAACATTACAGTCGTATATCGTCTGAAAAGCAAGATATAATTATACAGTATTTTCAATATTTTCTCATTTTTGGTCTTTTGTTTTTTCTCCCAATCTCAAAGAAGTTAAATTTGCAAAAAATAAAAAGAAGATTATATTAAAACTATAGTAGGCCCCCATGCAGAATTCGTTCAGGAGTGAAGAGACACGCACCATAATATATATATATATATATAATAATATATATATATATATATATATATATATATATATATATATATATATATATATATATATATATATATATATTTATGGAACTTGTGTGTTAAATTTCTGTTACATAATATATTTTATACGTCATACATTTTTTTAAAAAAACTCAAAATAAAAAATTAAAGTTTTCTTAAGTTTTCTCGAATAAAAAAATAAAATAAAAAAAATTAATGTTTTAGAGTTTTAGAAAATTGGAAAAATTACTTCTAGATTAAAGATAAAATTGCAAGCTTTAATGTTTTTATGAAGTCAATATTATAAGCTGCGTAACTTACGTTACAAAAAGTTGCCTTTGCTATTTAATCTAACAACAATAATGGTTAAGTGTGGAAAGATGACGCTCGGGGCTTGATCTGACAGGCCAAGTTTAGGGTTAACCATTCAGCGTCAGTCCCTTCTCATGTTTTTTTTTTGTTTTTTTTTTTTTTGCCGTCAACAGCACCATTCATCTTGCTGAACGTACGGCAATTAATGTGACGGACAACCGAGCAAAATGTGACCAGCAGCGCTTTGTGACCACTTCTTCCAGCACGAGAACCATGTTGGACGACGATCTTACAGTCGTTTAGAGGCGTACAGCGCTCGGTACTCCTCGGGACATCCCAAAAACGTTACCTTTCATCTCTCTGTGGCCATTGTCATGTAGTCTACTGCTCACCAGTAAAACTGGGACTAATTTTTGATAGAATGGACAACATACATAAAAAAAATTTATTGCAGAAATGAATAGAGGGTACCAAATTATGCTACTCTGAATTTTTTCAGATTTTTTTGAAACCCAGAACTATTTTTAAATAATTATTGAAAGTGCGGCCACGCCCCCTGGAGGCGTCAATAGGTGTCTCGGTCCTATCCTTTTTATTAAGAATTCAGAGGTGCCAACTTAACTTACAGAACTTTCAATAATTGTTTAAAAATAGTTCCGGGTCTCAAAAAAATCTAAAAAAATTCAGAGTAGCATAATTTGGTGCCCTCTATTTTTTTTTTTTTTTTTATTATTTTTAATCATTTGGCTTGTACAGAGACAAACATTGATCAAGTCAACACTTATTATAAAATATAAAACTAATATTAAATAAACACATAATTATATACAAGGACATGACAAATACACAAACTATCTAATAAATTATTAATCGTTTAACAATTTTCATGCCAAATAAACTAACTCAATACAATATTTTCTGGTAATTTACTAATAAAAAAAGATTTAACTGAATAATACTCCTTATTAATTAAAATTTTCTTCAACATGTTTTTAAAAGAATTGGGATTAGCTATATTTGTAAGACTATTTGGTAAAAAATCATAAATTTTGGCTGTTTGATACATAGAACTATTTTCCATAAATCCAGAATTGTGAACATCTATTGCAACTTTATTTTTGTTTCTTGTATGATATGAATGATGATTATTATTTTGAACATATAAATCATAATTCATTTCTGTAATAAAAAAATTTCATGTAGGTTGTCCATTATTATTATTTTTTTTTTAAATATCAAGTTTAGATAAAAAAATATCCCCTTTCGGGACAGTTAAATTATACATGCAGTAGTTCTTTACCACTTTTGTTTTTATATTTATACTAAAAAATAATTGCATTCTTCCTTATTTTGAGTCCATATTTTATCCTTAAAAATTATCAATTTTTAGTGTATATTATGTAAATTTGTGGCGAACCTTATGAGATAGTTAAGAAAAACTGATTTTTTTTACATCCACCGACAGTGAAAATTTGCATATTTATTTTGTCTCTTTTAAGCGGATTCAGATGGCGACAACGGCGATGCGACGCGATTTTGTCACACAAGCTGTGAAATCCTATGCGGAAGCGAATCCGCCATTGCGTTGGCGAATATCGCGATGCTCTTTTTTTAATCGCCAAAAATGGCCGCCAATGGATGTTACAGCAAGTGCGCATTATTCGCTACGCGTCGCAGGCTGGAAATCGCGATGTGAATCCGCCTATCGTAATTTAACGCGATATTCGTCGCCGCAATAGCGAATTCGCTTCCGCATAGGATTTCACAGACTTGAGTGACAAAATCGCGTTGCATCGCCGTTGTCGCCATATGAATCCGCCTTTATAGTGCCACCAAGTCAACCGTCAACCTGGTGTAACTTTCCCATGCACTGTCCCGCACGTTATAAATAATTCATATTTGAAGCAGCACTATCTCTTATTAGTTTTATTACAATATTACATGCAACTCAGAATCTAATGCAAATTTGCGAGGGTACCTCATATCAATAACAGTTCAACATATTGTATACCATTCACTTAAAGCGTTCATTAATTTGGGTGAGTCAATGGACTGCTCAGCAATATTTTTCATTTGCCCCATGGGTAGTTTTTTTTTTTTTTTTTTTTTTTTAATTTTGACTATAATACATTACGTATGTTATATTATTTTACAGTGCCCATGAAAGAGACAATAAAATAAAATATAAAATAAATAAAATCACATTGCATTTCATATCTGCACGCTGATCATTCCAATGAAAATATGTTCATCTTGTAAAAGAAAAAGAAAATAGCCGTATTTTAAATGTGAATCATGATAGCAATTTTTATAAAATTTTATCACTGATATCTTTGCAATTTATATAATAGAACAAACACAAATCAATTATACTCTCATCATATTAAGTAATATTTACACAAAAGAGTAAATAAAAGAATAAAAGTAAAACCTTCATAGTGGGACAAAGCTGTGATGATATTATATTATATTTATAAATATAAAGAAGCATGAGTTGAAAGCAGTGACTAATATTAACAAATTGATAAACTAATTTTTTAAATTCTTGTCTTTATTTAGGAGGACTAAAATAAAAATCAAATCAAAGAATGGCTCTACTGAGACGCAAGGAAAAGGTTTCTTTATAATATTGCTTGAGAGAGTTATTGTTAATTTAACCTTTCATTGTTATATTTGTGTGGTCCAACTGGTCCAGCAGTTATTAGGGTATAGTATATAAATATTATAAATATAAGTATATCCAGCATTCTAGCATGTGTGTAAATAAACAATTTTTCATTACAAGTATGCACTTATGTAATATATGCTCTTAAAACAACGTGATTACAAATAAACATATAAATCTATTAATTATCATGGCAAGCTATATTAATCATTAAAGCTGCAGCTGCAATTGATGGCTATGTACTGCATATGTACACTTGGATTGTAAAGACCATATACCACTACAGGGATGTCAATGTTTTAATGGTATTATAATGATAAATATTATTATATTGAACGCTATTATCGTGTGTTTCGATCCAGACAACAAGCTAAAAGCAAGCAAAAGGAAAAGTTCTTTTTTTTTTTCACATGCCTTGAAAAACGATCAGCATACATAAACTCCTAATAATTTAAATATACAAAATAATTATATAGTTTATTATATTATTATATTTCTTAAGGAGTTCGCATACTACCTTTTTATCGCATTGTATGGGATTGTATGACTTCGATCATTATTATACTGTCTTCATATGTTAAAAATTTGGAACCGGTTCTAAATGAGAAACGTACGATCGCATGCGATGCGATACGATACGAAGCTGCGATACGAAGCTGTGTGCGCGCGTACACTTGATCATATATTAGGTCCTTAATTTTTTTCATCATACGATCATACGCTGTGAAATCATGTGTGAGAGAGCCCTTAAATCAATGCAACTAAAAAAAAAAAGTCTTTATCGTGAAAATTAGTTGCCTCCTTTTATAAAACAAATTTGAAATGTCACTTCATACACACACACACATTTCATGTACAAATTAAAAACTACAATAATATATAATCCTGAATTCTGAAGTTATCACTGTTATTACATTATCCTCATAATCTATTATTAGTGATTATTTTGCTTGACTCATTATTTTATTCTATTCTGTCTGAGGTGGATATCTTGTACTAGCCTGTACATGCCTGTCTGATGTCTTATAATTGTCACCGGTCTTCCGATCTTGGTAACGCACCTCGAAACAATCCGAAAGTTGTTATCTTATATATGATTAATTTGCAACCTATAGAACTTTAACTTGAAGAGTAAAAGAAATGCAAAATTGCAATATTGCTGTAAGGAGAGCATCGAGTCATGTTATAGCTCTCTTAATCTTCACTTACTTTTCCTGCATGAGAGTAATTATAAAAAAAAACAAGGGTATTATTCAAAGGTGTTCAGAATTGTAGGTACATGTATGCTAGGGATTCTAAAAGAAATCGAAGGCAGCCATCAAATGTGAATTTCACTTGCAAGCCTCGGAGCTTGGAGAGATCGAAGTTGGATGGCGAGGGAGAAAGAGGAGAGGGCACAATAGAGATTCGAATTACCGCGCCTCCCGTCTAAATTTCACGCACATTACACCTTTTGAGCGAGGCGAGACGAGGGTCAATAGAGCTTTGCTAATCTTCTATTAGCTTGCCCGCCGATATTCTCATTCAAATTAAACCTAAACCGATTCTAAAAAAACTTTTATTTTTTTTTCCTCTCTCTCTTTCACTCTCTTATTCTATCTATAGCGTGTGAATTAAACAGGGGGGAATACATTTCATGCAGGGGTAGGAGAATCTAATTTATTCTGCTATTTATACATGATAAATAATTATTAGCTTTAATTAAACTACAAAATTAAATTTAAATTTTCTTTTTTATGCTTTACTTTTTTTGTGTGTGTATGGACCCTAAATCTAATATGTTGTATAGAAATTGGAAAAACATTATAGGCTTCAATAGAATGCTATATAATTGTATAATATATTAACATTAAAATACATCTCGAGCAAAAACAACAATAAAATTTGTTCTTTTAAAAGGCAGTTTAACAATTTGTTGTATTAGCTATGTTATATATATAGTATATGTATGTATTACATCAATCTGCATTATCAACCCACAGCACAATTTTCAGTCAAGACATACTATACATTTATTGAATAAAAAAAAAATTTAGGATGCAGCAAAATATTTTAAACAAATATTACAAGAAAAAAATGCAAACAAAATAATGATTAATTTTATAACTCGTTGTGTTTTATTATTTATTACATGCAATTAAAAAAAATGCTCCAGCATAATATTAATATATATAATGTAGCAATTCAGTATAGTATAAAGCTTGTATTGAAAACATTCATGCTATAGAATCTTTCAATTTTAATTGGTTTAGATTCCTGCAAATGCATGACTCAACTGCTTTATTTGTCGCTGATTTGCTTCCCACGGTGTGTAATTGGATCGAGTTGAAACCTTTTAAATCACACTGATTCAATTTGTGAATGCAAAACTTTAACTAAATCAAAATACTTTATCCTTTGGTGGTAAAATTACAATTTCAGTATAAGGATCGGCTTCATTAGACGAGTTCAAAGAAGGAATCAAAGTAAAGTTTTTTTTTAAGTGAAAATTTATCACTGAGAAAATAGCTTTACTATACACATATATAGTAATATAAAGAAACCACTTGCAATTAATGCTAAAAATTTTCATTAATTGGATATAAAGCACAAAGCATACAGTTAAATTATTTGAGTGCAACATGTTGGAACGATTTTTGAAAATACAGTATGGGAGGAATTAAAATTATATAAATTAACAAATATATAAAATTATTACACTCCTTTCGATCCCTGAAACATTTTGTTTGTTTGTTTTGTTACGTGCAGTTTAAGATAAAGTTTCCAGTTACGAGCTATATTATAATCGTCAAACTAATTCATTTTTACTGGAAGCAGCCGGAATCGCAAACTCTATATAACCCTTTATATGAATATGGGAATGTGACCCTTTTATCTACTTTTCGATTTTTCAGATATGCTTGAATACATCCCAAAGACCAAAGGCGAGGTTTCGCCAGATGATGGTTTTTATTTTATTTATTATTTATTTTATTTTAATTTGACCACTGGCGGTACAATACAGTAACAAACATTGTTACAATACAGCATTAGTCTTATCAATTTAGGTATAACTACTAAAAAATAAACAACAAAAAAAACACAACATTTATAAATCTGAAGTCAGACTCGTCAGAAGATACATAAACATTTTTTATAAATATGAATCCATAAAATTTAGTGGTGTGCTTATTATTTTAGGCTCCCTATATACATTTCATGTATAACATTTTATGAATAATTTTGAATATTTTTAAATGATGCAACTTTAAGGATATCTTTTTCAACAATTTTGGTTTCATTATGGAAAAATTGTTTTGCATCAATTTTGCTCAATTTATGTTATTTATTTAAATCATGCACATTTATCAAACGTTAGTTGCATATTTTTGTTACTTCAGATTTCTGTAAAGACCTCAACGTCTTGTGTAGTCAATTTGAAACTAATTTGATCATGCAATTTAAATGGTCATGAAGTACTGTTCAAAATCAAGTGTTTTAAAATATGTGAGAAAGTTAAACATTTGAATAGTTAATTTTGCTGTTAGCAAATAAAATTTTATCTATTCTGAGCATAACAAATATTTCATTTGCATGCAGTAAAATTCTGCCGAGCTAATTATTTTTATTGCCCCGGAGTAAATGACATTCAATTGCTCGTTGCGTAGTTAGGCTATGCCAAATTTAAGTTGGCTTTTAATTTTTTTTTTCTTTTTTTATTCCATACGTCCTTAAAACATAAGAGAGAGTATAGCTCACCGCTTTATAAAACGTTACTGTGGTTTCACAACGTTTGAGACTAATTTGACGGTAGTTAAATTTGAACCTTCAAGCCCCTTAGTGTTTCAAGAGATTCTTTCATTGGTCTATATCTAATTTTCCTCTTCCTTTGAGGCTGCAAAGATTAATCTGTCTTCGGGTCATAACTCCCACTCGCTAAATCTGGCTGCCATCCCCCCGCCCCCATCCACCTCTTCCTCCCGCGCGACTCTCTGCACTTGCAGGCTCGTATATAATTATTCCGGATCTACTCGCGGCAACATTAACGAAATAGTCGTAATTAGCTCGTGCATCATAATTGCATATAATGAATTAGATCGATGAAATTTGCCGAAAATATGTGAACACAATGCAATCAATCATTAACACATGCAACGAACATCGTCATTAACACATAACACATATTAATTATTCATATTATTCACTATAGCCTGATAATAATAACTTAATTGATATAATACTAGAATAAAACAAATTAATAATTCTGAATTGGACATCAACTATAAAATGACAAGGATTCGCAATTAATTAATTAATCTTAGTTATGCAGTATATATAACATGCAGAGGGGAAGCTACTGATTTAAAGAATTATATAGAAATTTCATTTACTATACACATTTTTCGATTGAAAGTTGACAATGTAAAATATTATTTTATTTGATAATCATAATTATAAATATTTGGAACATAAAAACTTAGCTTTTTTTTCGGTGATGTTTCGGAGTTCAGGGTTTCAGGGTTTTGCTTTTTTCTTCTTGACGGTTTTTGACGTCAAGGGCTCAAAGCATTTTTCTATTATTCCGCAGTAACGCTTGTTGAAAACAACTATTATTTTGTGTTATTATGATGAATTCTAAATGCACAGTTATTTACTAAAATATTTAGTGCAAATAATAATTATCATTATACGTACATACGTACAAAATATGAATTAGCAATACCATTAAAGCCCTTCATTTAAATGTTATGCAGCTATGAATCTTGTGTGCAAAATCAAAATTTCATTAAAATTAAAAAAAAAAACATTTATTTTTTTAAACTTTTAATCCATTTAAGATGTATTTTATATTATATGTTTATAGTAGTAGATTACTTGTGTAGAGTGTAAAGCAATATATCGTTCAAGTTTTAACAGCCGACTGAGAGTGCCAAGTTAAGCTGGGATTAAGTTAACGTCACTTCGCAAGCTTGGTGTTGAAAAACAAAAGGGTCTGGGGAGCTATAATTTGTCGGGCCAATTTGTCCAAGCATGCGAGCTATGGCAGGCAGGCGGACGGTGCTGGCTGCGGCGTCTCCTACCCCCTTTGCCGTCCCTCCGTCATCTCACGGCGTGCCAGCAACAGCAGCACGCACGCAAGCAAGCGCCAATGAAGCACACCCCTCACTTTTCCACTGTGGTGGTGCGAGCGGACTTGCTTGCTGGCAGAAGATGAAGAGCTCTTATTAGCGAGCCTTGGCGTTCAGCCGAGTCCCCCATCCCAAACTTGCCTCTTATACTTCAGCATAATAATGCACTGATGTTTGTCCCCATAGCCGACACTTCATACAACTGCTCTGTCAAACAAACACAATTTACGGCACACAACTTTAGATTAAAGTTGATATTTATAAATTTAATTGGCTTTAACCCTTTTTTTTATTTATATTTTTACTAAATTAAGTTGAAAAATCGTTTAAAATTTTTTTTAACATTATAACTAGGAAGTATAGAATAGTAAAATACAAAGTTTATATAACATTAAAATCAGAGGCTGTATTTATATCCCCTGGACTGTAGTTATGGAATGTCAATGGTGATACACAATATTCAGAACGGGAAGTTTACGCGGCGGGCTTCTCCTATAGAATATAATTAATTTTTACTTGTTACAAGGCCTTTCGTTCCCCCCTTCTCACCATTATAAGACAATACTTAACTTGTATGTCACCTTGTCAACTCTTTAATAAGTATAACAGTTGCTTGCTAGAAATAGTTTGTTGATAATTGATAATTTCAATGATTGTGAGACAATATTTGCATATTTGCATACAACTTAGCATGGAAAATTTTCAGGCAGATTGTGAAACAGAAGTGCAGTACTTATTATACATATATATATATATATATATATATATATATATATATTATTTTCTCTACTATTTCTTTCATTTTGACCATGTACTGATGATATAAACAAAAATTGTGCTCCAAAGTGGCCGAAACAATATAAGGACATGAAGTCATATGAACTTTTATATGACTATGCGAGTGAAAAAAATCGATCGTAAAAAAGAAAAAAAAAATATATATATTATAAGATAGTATTTAATTTGTAGTTAACGTTGTTGTTGTTCTTTTTCATCAAGTTGTTAAAAATGTAATCTATCAAAACCTTCCCCACTTCTAAAGCACGAAGTTTGTGGGGGCCCGGGATTGCTTTCAAATTAGACGTGAAATGTTTTTTCCACTCTTATAATAGTTAAATTTAACTCCATCATGTTACCTGAGGCATAACGAAAAGCAGCAAAATGCACCATTATTATTTAGAATGGATGCTGCGTCAATTAATGTTAGCATGTTAGTTCGTGTTGTAACGATACCACTAACAAGTAAGTTCAAACGGTAATTAATAACCACAAGTATTTTGTGTCAAGCTTTCCATTTTTTTGCGTCTTTCTCCATAGCAAAACATCAATTTTGTAAGTATTATAACCAAAGCTATTCTAGGTTCCTTGATTGCTTTTCACTTGTTTTTGTCTAGATTATTTTTTTCTACCTATTTTTTTATTTTCCAAGTTGAAATTAAGTTCTCATCCTTAACAACTATACTGTTTACTCCTACAAAACCTTAAAAAACTCATTTTTCTTCCTTTCTTCACTTTTTTTATTATTATTCTCTCTTTTAGTAACTGAGAACTCACTTGTTTTTAAACTTTCTTCAAACTTTTTTAAGTGGTATCACCTCATACAAGTGTCTTTTGTGGGTGTCCAATTTTTAAGCTTGTAGCCAAATTGACTCTTTGCTGCATAAGTACATATTATACTACACAATACTACTTTAGCATACATGTATTTTTTTAATTGTCTTACTAAAATTTTTACTCACCTATGCCAAAAAAAATCTTGCAAATCTATTCTTACACAGTTTTAATGGAAAAATAACAATCCCGCCTCAGTTTTATTATTAGTATCGAAGAAATGCGTTGAATCAACCCATATAATAGTAGTCAAATAATCTTTTTTCCCGCTAACTAATAATAACTAATATCGCTAACTATATACATGTTGGCACCAAAGCCCGAATTCGGGCAAAGCCCCCCCCCCCCAAAAAAAAGGCGCACATTTAGGTGTGCCCTTAGCGATTTGAGCTTTGCTCATTTAAATTTGATCATTTCTAGAAGTGCTCAAATCGAAAAAAGAAAAAAGCAAACCCCGGCCGACGAGAAGTTTTATTTCAGGCTTTGCTCACTGTTTTGATCATTTCTAGAAGTGCTCAAAGCAAAATGAAAAATAATAATTAGAAATTGTGCCGTATTATAGTAATATAATTTGTAATAAATACATCACAATAAAATATTCTGAATTTAATAATATTTTAATTACATCAATTTTTTAATTAATTGACAAAAATACAAATTTAACATTTTGTATATTATTTTTTTATTAAAACATTTATTTCTGAATTATTCAAGTCATACTGAGAAATACGATTTTGTCACATTTTTTATATTAATATTGTATATTAATTAGTTTAAATAATTTTTTTACAGCTGATATATTATAAAATCATTTTAACTTAATTTATAGAACTATTTAAATTTAAGAATCAAAGAGATCCTCAAGATAGTACCAAACCTACCAATTAAAAAAAATATATAAATTAAAAAAAAATAAGCATACAAAATAAATAATTATTATACCTGATTATTACCTGCTGATCTTATTATTACCTGAACTTGACTTATTTTTGCAAGGATCACTGTCATGGCATTTTAAAATTCATGACATACATCTAATTTTTTTCTTTGCACAATATGTTTTAGATTGACAACCTTTCTTGCAGTTGCAAAACACAAAACCTTGCTTTGAATTTGCTAATTTGCTAATTTAATGCTGCTGTTGATCTGAGAGACTCTTTTTTTTTTTTTTTTTGTCATGTGTGGTACGTCGTTTGTGATCTGCAATCCTAATACCTAATATAATACCTATACCCAGCGGTGGCCTTCGGCGGCCTGCGGAGCTGTTCATGATTCTTGACAAAGTTTTTTAGTAAGAAAATTCTGATCATAAATTATTTTTTGGTCAAATATGACTAAAACATGAAAAAATTGATCCGCGGCGGCCTTTTGCTCCTCTAATCTCCTTTAATTATGAAGTGTCGCAGCTATCACATTTTTTTTTCTTCTTAATTATTAATGAATTTGCAACAAACTTGATCGACAAACTTGCGCGTTGACGTACATGATCACGCTAGTAACCCGCGCAAGCAGAGTCGGATTGGAGGGTGATGTGCACAGTCGGGGATTACAGATAGTGCTCAAAGCAAAATGAAAAATAATAATAACAAATTGTCCGTATTTCCGTATTAATATATCGCAATTAATAATAAACAATAAAATAATGTAGATTTAATAATATGTTAATTATATATCACTTTTTTAATTAATTGATAAAAATACAAATTTACATTAATTGCTTGTATACTGCAGTATAGAGGACATAAAGGACCAAGACATGGCGCTGACGTCTGCAAATTTCGCTCTTTGCATCGAGAATACGGCAATACCTATAGCATGGGGAGTATCACAAAAATTATCAAATTTCTAGGAAAGAAATTACTTACGAAGTTGAAATATTTTTTTATATTGAATAACTTTAATAAGAGCGTCAGGTAAGAAATGCTCCTCTTTTTATTAGCTTTGGATCTTAAATAAATAAAAAAATCTATCAAATGTCAATTAAAGGCATTTAAAATTCTGTTTTAATTTAATTTATGTTTGAAAAGTCATTGAAAATATAATAAGAAATACAGCATTAATTATTGAACAAATTAAATTCAGTAACCTTAATATAAGTTATTAATTTTTTAAATGTTTTGTGCATATTTGTGATGTAAAATTATAGGTCTGTTCGTAAATTCACAATCAGAAAGAATCAACTTTTATTGATAATCCTTATGTTCCATGCACCGGTACATAAGGTTCATCAATAGATTCTTTCTGAAGAATGATTCTTCAGAAGATTCCTTCTGTGAAGTGTTTTCTACTACTAAAAAGACAATAAAATATAACTAACAGCAACCTAATATTTGAAAGTTACTTTTTTTTTATACTTGATTATTTAAATAAAATAGAAATAGCAATTGTAAGTAGACAAAATTCTTAATTTTTTCATTTTTTTTTTCTCGTTCTCTTTCTCTCCCTCTCTTTCTTTTTCTTACATATATCTGAGTAATAAAAGCGTTCCATTGAATTTTAATTCAACAATTTAAGTGAAGCGACAAAGCTAAGTGACTGCAGAGAGTCAAATTAAGTACTGACACGTTTATTAGTTAAAAATGTTAAGATCAAAAGCACTGAGCGTTAAAATTGAGTCAGTTTGCTGGCGTTTTCAACATTGAAATTGTTTTTAAAAGCCGCGCAACATTGAGGCATGTTTGCGTGCCGATTTATTACTCCACCACATATCACTACGACAGCTAGCTAGCCAGGCAGCACGTGAGTCGCACTCTCGGGCCGCGAGAAGACGTGCAGATTTAGCACGCGTATATACGCGCGGTGGCGGCGGATACCTTAGAGAAAAACTAGAAACATACTCGTGAAATTGCTGCTAATACAACACAGTTTTCAGATTGTATAGAGAAAAAACAATTAGTTGAATTTTTACTACAGCTAAAAAAATTTAATTGTGCAGGAAAATTGTGATGTAGTGTTATGATGACTGAACCTTACATAAAATATATAGGAAGTAAGACGACAATTTTGTAAACATCAAGAATATCGTCAAGACATTGCTCAAATTGAATAAATTTATCGTACAACATGCAATAACCCTTTTTTTTCTTATTCAGTACTCTAACTTTCATGCATGTTCATTCAAACAACATTTAGGTGTTCATGGTAACTTGACTGATATATCATCTCGTTCTGAGATTAGGCACATTGTTTTAAGTACCAAAACTATAATTACTAAGACGTATGGCACTGCCCCTGTTATTTATGTAACCCGCTCTGTTTTGGTGATGAGCAAATTGCCGGCAATCCTCTGGGAAGCTCGGAGCGAACTGACAATTTGTATATGTTTAAGTGTATTGTACATTCAAACAACAGGCCAGAACAACTCGCCTTAAGGTAGGCAACTTCTTCAACACATAAATAGAAAGATGATGTCTTCTTAAGACTTGAAGTTCTCATTTGATGAAAAACCAGTTGCCTAACCTCGCAGCAATGATCAGGCAATCCGGAGAGTGCCAACTATAATATATTCGTGTTGCAAAAAGTAGACAAGATTTTCTGTATCATATTGTGAGCATTTTATTTTAGAAACAATAGTTTATATTTTATTTAGATATTTTAGCGCCTGCGCTATCACCGAGAGAAATATATGCACTTGTTCAGTCATATTTGTATAAGAATATTATATCAGAACTTATCACAAGAACCGTATGATATCTGCATCTATAACGAATAAATAAATACATCAAAAAAGTTTCAAAATGTTTCGTTGATAATTCTATCGTCCTGGTTGTTTGCTTAAAACCACAATTCCTCATGACAGTCGATGACAAATACTACAAATACGCTCCTATACCTCAAACAATTAACGTTGTTCAAAGAGGTTTCCAGTCCACACTAAACTTATAGTAGATCGGTACCTCGAAAAGAAAAAGAAAAGTGACTGCACATATCATGCAGCTTGTATATTATACAGAATTTTACTATAAAGGTCATGTAAAAGGATTGCATAATATTTTCTAATTATATACTGCCTAATAAATTATTCTCTTTGAGAGCAACCATAAGAGCATAAATTTTAGACCTAATTATAATTATATTAGCATATTTCTATACTTCATACTCAAATTTAATTTATAATAATGTGTTTAAAAATTTACTGTACTCTTCAAAAAAAAATAAAAGCTAAAATTTATATTTGTCGTCCATTAAAAGATTGATCTTTTTTCCCCCCTTTTATGTGTGCGACGGAGCTGCGAGCATTTTTTTTTAGCGTTTTCCTCTCTTTATATCATTTTTTCCTCTTCTCTCTCTCTCTCTCTCTCTCTCTCTCTCTCTCTCTCTCTCTCTCTCTCTCTCCATTCTACCAATATAGGAAACGCAGAACGCTCTTGTGCTGCCCTCTACACTACTAAATTATGCAGAACACTGTAGGAATCTAAACAGCGGGGCAAATTAGGTGGTGGTGCCGGCCCAGCCAGGCAAGCAAGCACCCGCCCAGGGGCAAGGGCGGGTGGCACACACGAGGTTAGTACCCCCACCCTCCTACACATCAGCAAACGCGAGACGGGGTGGCAGAAAACATGCAGGAACACGACGAGGAGCAGAAGCTACGGCAAACAAGCTTGAAATGCTTTCCCATATACATCCCTATACCCATATACATATACGAACTAGCTGCTGCTGCTATTGCTCCCGGTATACCAGCACTGCTATAATATAGCTCGCCTCCACTACCACCACCGCCTTGCTGCTTGCTCTTTGTAATCGAAAAAGCAGCCAGAGAAAATTGCCCACAGTTTTGCGTCACACACACACTCATAATAGATGTTTTATTCACCAGCCAAAGTGATACGTTAGTGGTAGAGGCAACCAAACTCGTTTTTATACAAAATGAACCAGGGAAAAAAATAGTAATAAAAAAATATTAATAAAAAAATTAAATGCTATCGTTATAAAATGAACACTAAAACATATATTTTTTTTTAATAGAGAACTTTTTTCAGCTAAAATAAAAAAGTAGCAATATATTATTATATTATATATAATATAAATATTTTACAAGGATACACCCCTAAGAGCTTACAGCTCGCGGCAGGGTAATGGGTAGGGATAAGGTATAGGGAACGGATGATGGCCACGGCCTGTTACGCGTCCCAGCATTCGCTGAGGTGAGATTGAGGGAACCGTGGAAAACCTCAGTCAGGACGGACATCTCTACTTTTTCTCGATGGACCAAAGCGATGTCCAAAGCCTGGGGAACCACACACAAGTTCATTCTAATAATAATTCAAATTAATTTAATAAAACAATTAATGTCTTCACTTTTAACAATTTTTGGCTCATTTTGGCTAATTAAATAATGTTTTAAGGTGTTAAAATCCCCTGAATGTAAGATTTAAATTTAAGCGTCAAGAATACACTGACATTGAGCCATTTTTTTTTATAGTGCATTTTCGTTTAAAGAAATTGATTTTTTTTCTTATACTGCAATGCATGCTGGAGATACTTCTTAGTGTATTTGTAATTCTTTTATATTATTACTCTTATAATCTTATATTTTTTATTATTCAATTTTTGTTTAATATCATCAGCCATCACTTAGAATTATATTAAATCTGCCCCTAAATTTTCGATTAAATGTGCGGATACAGTGCATGCTATAGTGGATTGAGAAAACGTTATGGTCGATATATATGTCATTATGTATTATGAATGAATTTATTAACTTATAAGAAGGATTGCAATTGCCATATAATCATATTTTTATTATTTGCAAGTAGTATCACAACTTGATTTCTCGTTTTAGGAGTTAAACTTACTGCTAGTACATAATTTTCTATATTATATTCGATCTCCAATATGTTTAACTGCTGCACTTCATTATCATGGAGCGACACGAAGTTATGGATCAAACAATGTAATCATTTATTTTTACATGTATAATACTAATCTCGTATAATTATATTTTATTATATAAAGATATTTTTTATTATCGTATTATTATTTGAAGATAAGAAGGGCACAGTCATTTCAGAAATGTTAGGTCTGTTTGCATTTTATGCCGTGCCTGAAAATATGCCGTGAACCTGGGAGTCCAGAATGAATTGTAAACAAACATAACATAAATTTTGTTTTATGATATTTTTCGGCTTTTTTGTTCAATTTTAGCGTTAAAAACCATTAGTATGATGGATGGGCCTGCTTTGAATGGACAGTGTGGAAAATTCAAGGAACCAAATAATAGTCTTCAAGATTCTTCTTATATTTCTCGTCTTTTTCTGCCCCACTGAATTTCTCTCTTACTCTGATTCCATAAAATCACGAACAGCACATAAAGACAAATCTATGCTGTTGTATTTGTATTGTATATTGTATGTACACAAAACCAACTAAACCAACATAAAATAAGTTAATCGCCTCTCCAATTTACCTATGCTCTTTTTATGGGATAATATAACTTTATAAATATATACTATACATTTTTCACACCAAATTTGAAATATTTACATACACCATCCCACCAAGTTTTAAAATTATAATTATAACTAAATTTTTTTCTTGGCAACCCGATTCCCCAATTTCAACATTTTTGGGTGGACATTTCTGCAACGGTTGTATATAATATGTACTTTGTACAATCGGGTGCCCAAAAACTTTCCTTCTCTATATTTACAAGAGATGGAAATATATAATACAAAATCTATAGATGTATTGTTCAAACAATAAATTGACGTTATTTTCATTTATTGCATGGTGACGGTAAATTTCCAAAGCGAAGAGCGTATACATAATACATCTAATTGTTGCAAAAGCCCAAAATACATCTTTAAAATACAAATACTTAAGCTGTGAGTTAGTCTACACGAGTATTCATAAAAAATTCAAATGCTCGATCACAGTCCATTGAAGCCTATTGCGCTCGATGTATTTGCGAAAGTCTTGGAATGGAAAGTTTTGTGAGCACACTTAGGCGCGAAATAGGAAACGCGGGAGAGTGTCAATATTATGTGCGTGAGGAGGAAGGGGGGCCGAGAGCTTGCGATCTTTGATCTTTTCACTCTGGACCAAGATGCGAACGACACAGATGAAGAAACCAGAGCAACGACAGCAACGGACAGACGTATGCTTACTTTTTTCAAGGAACTTGTTTTAATTAATTGAATATTTTCAACAAATTAACAATAGAAAAAATAACAAACTAATTGATCATCAAGAAAAAATTATTTTATATCTGAATATTTTTTAACAAGAAGTAATTAGAATATTCATCACATTGCTGTAGATTGTTTATTTTTTAATTAATTAGCTCTTCATTAGTAAAAAAATATTGCTTTTTTATTGTAAATTTTTGAAATAATATTTATCGAAGCAGTTTTTTATATTAATTTTTAATTATCACCTGTTATATTAACGTTTTTAGTTGGCAACATTATCATCATAGTATTTCCAATTAATTTTTTATATAATTTCATCGGTTATAATTTGATTAGAAATTAGATACGATTTTAAAACAAAGAAAACATGCAAACTTATATCAAAACACGCTGTCTAATATAATATATGATGAAATTTAATTTTTTATAATTTTATACACCATTATATACACTATGAATATATAAAATGATATATATGCAAATATTTCAATGATACCTGGCATGAATATACAATTTTATACACAAATATGTTAACATTTTGTTTTAAAACGTGGAATATATATGTAAAATATAAAAATTGTATACTTAAGATTTCTTTATGAATATTTGTGAGATATTCTTTTAATATTTTAAAGCATTGTTTGTTCTGCTAACTTTAAAACGTTCTTTGCGTAATATATTATATTGTACAACGTCAGTTAAAACGTTCCACGGAACACGATATAAGCTATTATATAACATGTATGATATATGTATATAGTTACTGTCGAATTTATCAGCCGTACGTGGTGTGTTAACATTGAACGTATAAAAATTAAAGTGTGCATTAACTCTGTGATTCATTACAAATAATAATTTTATTTTCAATTTCTTCATATTTTAAATATTTGAACTCATTCGTAAATTATATTCTGTGATTATAATAAACTGGAATGTTTATTCTTTTTAATGAACATTAGTTAAATATTCAATAATACCCTATATGTATTTATTACTTGTCTTTTAAGAAGATTAACAAATAATTTGATTTGGATTTATGAGAAATAAAAATGCAATGACACACCACTTTCCGAATATATTGAAAGGATATATACTGTACATTAAAGTGCAGATGTAAATTTATTGGGTCTTCTTCATTGACGAGTCGTCAATGACGACCTTCCCAAGACGTTTCATTTTGTCGAGCATAAACTATTACTATCAAAACTAAAACTGTATAAGATTCCTCGAAAAGTCACATTTTTTTTTAAGTTATCACAAACAATAATATATATATTATGCATAAATAACAATAAAAATAAAAAATAAATCATTATTATTCAACAGAGCGGGCACTAATTAATTCTTCCAAAACCAACATTATTAATTTTCAATTAATAAAAAATAAATAAATAAATACGAAGTAGTAAACGCAAAGTACATTGTGATGCTAAAATTAGTCAAATCATTGACAAATTGCACGAAATTGCTGTGTATTTCTATTTACATTGTGTGTGCCATGTGTGTGTGTGTGTGTGTGTGTGTGTGTGTATCTGTAATATATATTAATTGTAAAATTGCAAGATTTATAAATTTTTTTACAAAATTAGTAAAAATGTTTAAAAACTTCAGTGCATCTTTATTAATTCTAAAATCTGTTAGCTTTTTTTTTTTTATATATATTAATTCATTCTAAAAATTTATTAACCATAAACGTCCCTTCCTCAAAGCTTAATTAAGCAAATTTGATGTCAATAACATATTATAATATATAAAAAAAAACTGATGTACGCGCGTATAATAACTTATAAAAATTATATACCATAATATACTGTATATATATACCTGCATGCGTGAAAATTTTCCACTAGAAAGATACTATAAATTTAATCAACTTCACGAATTGATGAATAAAAACACATGTACTAAAAATACTTGTTTTAATGGTTTGTAGAATTGTATTGTTAATTAAGTTTATTATTTGTCATGCTGTCCTATATATATTATATATGTTCCGTTTGATGGTATGAAAGTATAGTTTTTGAATTCACAATAATAATGAAGACTCCCCTCGCGAAAGGGTAGAATATCACAGCATCTGCCATCTATTGGGCAAATAGAAAGATAGAGTTTGCAAGACAGCTCAGTGCTGCCAGTTGTGTGGAAAAACTGCATTAATACAAGCATGCGTTTAGCGAACGGCTGCTTAATCTATTTGAACGTAACACACACACAGTAATAAAGATAAAGTGCTAATTGTTTGTTTATCATTAAAGGCTTATCTCAATGCAGGCGAACAATGCTGTGACTCATGGGTAATTGGCTACACCATGTCACACCATTATTCACCGATTAGCGTGGTTTGTAGTATATTGGACATAGGTTAAGATGGACAAGATGGTTTATTTGGATGGTACAAAAGTTAATGTGTAACCCCCTAATGATTAATTTGTTTTCAGATTGTTTGGAGCCCGGATTTTTTTTTTTTTTTTTAAATATTGAAAGTTTACTTTCCAGTGGCACCATGTGCACTAAAAAGCTGTCCAGGCCTTAATTGCTATTTAAAAGGATGAACTCTGCCGTCGCAAAAAGGGGCGTTGTTAAAACTACAAACTTGGACAACTACTTAAATTAATTTAATTTCGGCTCTCTGACTGCAACTATTAAATTATATGCATATTGTTATTTTCAAGAAAAATACCAAAGCTATTTATTTATTTATTTATTTATTTATTTATTTATTTATTTATTTATTTATTTATTTATTTATTTATTTATTTATTTATTTATTTATTTATTTATTTATTTATTTATTTATTTATTTATTTATTTATTTAGTTATTTATTTATTTATTTATTTATTTATTTATTTATTTATTTATTTTTTTATGAAAATTGTTCACTCAAACAGATTACAACCTCTTGTTAACATTATCTCGTCCTGAAGTTAGGCAATCTGTTCAGCACTTCAACAGCTAGAGTGGGTTGAACTTACTCAGTGGTCGTAAATACATGATTTAACACAAATTTTGCAACTTTTATATGAACTATTTTGCGAGAAATAGAATTTGCGTGTTTTTTTCTAATTATTATTTCCATGACAAATTATAGTAAAAAAAATATGCACAACTCTCACTAACAAGCTGGTCTTGTGCGTTTCATGATAATACCCGCTAATATTAACGATGGCCATATAATATATTATACATAATACCACGCTCCAAATATGAAAGATTTTTTTTTTTAATTTGCATTTAATTAAAGACAAGATCGAATTCTTGCATTCACTGAATTAATTATAGTTAACTATTCCTATATATATAATATGTATTAAAGTATGTATATAGCTTTTGGTGGAAACATTACAAATTTAGCATAATTTTTTTATTTTTTATTATTTGAGTAAGTTGAGAATGCCGCATGTTCGTGTACACTTTCTTTAATTGTTAATTGTGTAAGTATATCATATCATATAAGTTATATTATAATCATATTACATTTAATATAATATTGTAGAATTTTCACTGAATTTTCGAAAATTTCTTTGCTATTTTTTATCCTCCCATTTGTTTTTATGTTGAAATTTTACCCAATAGAGAGCAATTAAATAATTATTATTATTTATATAATATATTTTATTTGCTGCAACCACTAATTTCTTCTGGTTTGATACCGGTTTCAGATGTCCACCCTGTGTCTCCATCTGTTATCATCGTTGTAAGGTGAAGGAGGGGACTTGGCTGCTCAAATGTTAGCACAAAATCCTGTGATATTATAATAGGAAAGCAATATGCATTGGACCTGGACCGTGTACATGATCAACTTTTGTATCTAAAATGAACAATTAATTTGAATCTTGTACTTGTTTATTCTATAAATTAAATCAGCATAACAAGTTATTATGCATCGTTTCACTTACTTTTACATATTTTTTTTCTCTTAATTCGAAGAAAAAAAATCAGAAAATATTATTGAAACCTTAACTGAAACAAATAATTATTAATAATTTAACAATAATCCTTTAATTGTTTCCTTTTTCTTACCAAATTAATGTAGAACACATGAACTTAATTTAACGAATAACAAAGAACGAACTATGGAAAGCAATCCGATGCTGGCAGTGGGCTCTTTCTTCTACAATTTTGCCTTGAGGCTAGTAGACAACGTTGATAACGTCAATATTACAGACTTTAGTATTGTATAGTACGGTTAAATTAATTTGCAATTCCCTCCGGAAGTGCAAATTTTTTTTTTGTATATTTTTAATAATAGAACTGAATGCGAAATTCCAGCATTATATTATGATCATAATTATGTATTATAATTATAATAGTACAGTACCATCAACAGCTAGTTTAAAAAACTTTTTAAAAAATATATTTCTAAATTAATTTACTGTAGCAACTGGAGACTTAATTACTTCGTGGTAATTATAGTACATTCATGCACCTACTATTTAATATAGACTGCATGAACACTATATAACAACTATTATTATACATAAATTGTTGTTATAATGTTTGTATCAAGCTGTAAAAATAATGCATGTAATTTCATTTATTTAGAGATTTTTAATCCCAATGCAAATATATATGGAGATCTTGTTTTTTTAATTAACGCGCTAATAACGTACAACTATTTTATGTAATGGGGAAATCGATAACTAATTATTAACCACTCCTGCAGAATAGAGGTTTCCACTCTTAAGTTGATTATAATCCTAAAGGACAATGTTAGGTTGATAACTTAGCTGTGACCGCCAAACTTTTCTAACTGCATCTTCTCTTCCCGTTAGTCACGTAAAACAGGACCTATATTGGTATAATATAAATAAATTGTTTTTTATTTTATCTCGTTTCATTATGTTATTAGATGGTCCATTTCTTTCAATTATAATAACTCAATTGCGATAAGCTACAAGTATATGATATTTCACTTTATTTGAATAAACATGCATGGTTGTATACACAATCGCGTTAGAAATGTGCAAAACTATAATATAAATTACATAACAGCATGCAAACACACATATATATTACAGTATATTAATAACATTTTTATTATCAATTATACACTTTTCTCGATTTCTATTATATATTTTTAGAATTACTAGCATATTTATAGTATAATTTATAACATGTTTATAATTATATTTAATAGCAGTTAGTATTGTTTTTTGATATTCGGAGTATTAGTTCGATAATTTTTTATTGTATGTCCAATACCACCAGAAACATAATTAACAATAATTCATTTAGCGGTATTAATTAAAGGCATACAGGCCTCAAATTAAAAATTTGACAGTCACAGAGAGTTGCTTGAGTTGACAATCAACATTCGGATCATTTTTTACGTGCGCGATGCAGCTGCAGGAACGGGGGCTGCAAAGTAAGAATGCAGGTCCTTGATGACGTCAAAATGACGTCACAACGCACAACCATACATACGCTGCCATGTTTTTTGACGTCATTTTGACGTCATCGAGGACCTGCATCCTTACTTTGCAGCCCCCGCTCATGCAGCTGCATCGCGCATGGAAAAAGTCATCCAAATGTTGATTTTCAACTCAAGCAACTCTCTGTGACTGCCTAATTTTTAATTTGAGGCCTGTATGAATGAATTGATGTAGCCCACGTAAATTTTATTTTTTCAGAAAAGAGGTAATCTAGAACCATTCTTGGATAATGTAAGATTTTATTTAATTAAGAAAAGTTAGTTGTAACCAAACTGCCACGATATTTATGACTTTTAGCTTACCGCCAACATCAGTTTTAAAAATATTCCAGGTGATATAATAAATAATAATATTATTGTATACACAGCCCGATAGAAAATTAATCAAACTTTGTAATTTGAAGGAAATATCTCAATACAGGTTCTTCACAGTGGCGTTCCCAGGGGGGTGCAAGAGTTAAAAAAATCATAGTAGTACAGGGAAAAATACATAAGCTGTAAGTGGGCTTGCCTTTGTCCTACCCACTTCTTAGCGCACCCCCTTCTCCCGAATGTAAAGACCCCTCTCCGAATTTCATTCCTGGCTACGCTACTGGAATAACATTTCACCATGGATAATGTATTCTGCATATGGTTTTACAACTTAATAGCGGATGTTGATTAAATTTAGAAAGATGTAGCCCACTATAAATAATAAAATTGTTTATTTTATAATAACTGAAATGTCTCATTTTTATAAAATACATGAGCCTATAATATATATATATATATATATATATATATATATATATAATGTATTAAATTATAACATGAGATAGTAGCGCATACAATTATAAAAACGATGACTATAATAACAGCATTTACTGTAAAATATTATTTATGTACGACGATAATTAAAGAATAACATAATACGCCGCTGACCATATATATAATATGTACAGTATAATACACGTGCGTGAAAGTGTGTATGTGTATGTGCGTGCGTTCGGGAGTTCGGTTGATCATTAGTCGAACATGAAGGTCTTAAATAACCAAACTGCAATGCTAGCTTCTGCTGTACACGTACACTCTAAAGCACGAGAAGTAGCAATGACGTCATGTGCAAACATCGGCATTCCGAACTCGTCAAATTTTTGACACCTTTCTGGATTTATAGCTGCATGTCTCAACTTGTTAATTAATGACGGATTGCTTCTACGCAAACGGTCATAAGAAATATTATGAGTTTGTATAACTTACTGTCAAGTAAGAAGTTTTATTTACTTTCTTGCATATCATGACGTCAGATCATTTGTTTGCATGTTTGTTATATACAAATAATATCCTATAGTTAGTAAATTGGCAGAATGAGATCTCATATAGTGTATCTAAAATATTCTAAAACGTGATTATTTACTCATATACTCAGTTATATATTAGCAGGATAGATTTTTGTATTGAATATTCATCATCAAAATACCGGTAACACTCCCACGTTATATACATACCGTAACATGTATTACACATATATCATTTGTATAAAATAATTCTCATAGCCATCTCCACACAAATTACGATATAGACAATGGATCAAATAACTTTTCAATAATAATGAATACAAACCTCACAATAGATGAAATAAAAAGGTAATATGATATGTTGAATGAAACTCAAGTATATTAATTGTATTAATAATTGGGTACTCCTGGATTGATTTCATTATTTAAAAAAAAAAAAAAAATACATGTGATAGTGAAATACATATATGAATATATATTCATATATGAATATTCATATTGTTTGAGCCAAAATTATTAACAATATAATTATCATTATTAAAAAAATATATAAACAGTTTCAGCTTACTTAAAAAGGAAAGAGTTGTAAAAAAAATATATATACGAGTTGTAAAGTTCGTTCCATTTTCAATATTTTTTTAATGAAAAAGTTTTTTTGCAGGGAGCAATGTTGTGTAGCATGTTTTTAAAGGCTTGTTTCTTCCACTTTTTTAAACAAATTAATTAAAAAATATCCATACCTCCCTGTTAAAAATCTATATCTAAAAGCAGAATATGTAAAAACACATCTGATACACTATTAATTAACATCGTTGAAATGGATCAAAGACTTTATCTTTTAAACACGGTTTGGTTTACTGTAGATTGTATACTTAACTAACTCTACTAATCATAACCTGCAGAAATTTCATTTTATAATCGCAAACATAATTAGAACAAGCAGTCCAAGCTTAGAAAATCCATCCCGGCATTTATCTCTAGCTGAGGGAACCGTGTAAACCTCAGTCAGGGTATAATAAGTGCTTTATTATGCCACACATGACAATTATGTTAGATGGTAACGATGATAATCTGAATCCCTTCATTGACTCGAAAACATGTTTTATCGTGACATTGCATAATGTATCAGATCATTCTTATCTTTATAGGTACCAATCGACATTATAAGTTATCGTATATGCGTGACAGACAATTAAGTGACAAATTATGACATAGTTTTAAGTCTGTAGATGAAAATGCTACCAAACTAAAAGTTAAGAATTCGAGTTGTAGAAGTAAAAATAATAATAATAACTAAAACTCATGTTGAGGACTTCATTAAAAAAAAAAAAAAGTGAAAAATAAAAATTTGATCTAATTTGTAATGTTAAGATTAGAATAATTTGAATATAACATTTTTTATCTTTTAAGGTTAAGGGTATATATCATAACTTTCATCATGTATTTAATATAATTTAATAGTGATGTTAGCACCGGCACCTAAAGCCAAATTCAGATAATGTCCAAAAAATGGGATCAAAACTAGTTTTGGTTTATGCGTAAAAATAAAAAAAATAAAATGTATGAAAAAAATATTTTAACTTTCGGTCATTAATATTTGATCAAAACTAATTCTGGTCAAATCGCAAAAACAAAAACCCGTTGAAGCAGCAGAGCTCGTCGTCAAACAACAGTAACAAAAACTAGTTCCGATCAAATCTGAAAAACCAAAATTCGATGTCAATAAAATTACATTTCAACTTTTGATAAATTTTCTTACTTTTAACCAAACAGGAAAACTTGAGATTTTACTCCTAGCTGTTAAAATATTCAAAATATTTTATTGATTTATGTTATAAATTATTATAATATTTATTAATTAAAACTTATATTCATTACCTTAATACATATTTTACAAGTAGTTATTTTAAGAATATAAATAACCATGTTGATCTTTTTTTTTTTTATTGTCAAATAAAATATAATTTTGTTTGCAATATCTTTTCATGCAGTGTAATGGTAATGGACATGCACACATGTAGAATAGTATAGCACATATAACAGCTTTTAGTGCTTTATATATTCGAGTGGTGTGTTGCAAAAACAGTTTCGCCATAGCTGATGCGCATGCTATGTTCAAATAAACTGCCCACTTTACTCACTAATGACTCTGTACAATTACACTCGCATCAAAGTTATGATCTCTCATATAAGCACTAGAAGTAAACCCCTTTTTACTGTGTTCGCTGCTTAATTACAGCAACACATGCAAATATTATTACTATATAACGAACATTCAGGTCTTTCAAAATTATATCATTGTTTTATAACATAATTAATATTACAATACTATTATTATATATTGCTATTATACAAGTGCTTATAATATATTCCACATGATAAAATAATATTTTATTTATAATATATGATGAATATGATGATATATAATTTCTTACAGTTTTAGTCTTTATTTATCTAAATTCCATTGTAGCTATTATTCACAATTCTGTATTTAATTACATTGTCAATGATGTAAATGATAGTTGCATCTCATTTTTCTATTTTAATGAGAGCTTATAAACTTTGTGCGGTCTTGGTCAAATTGGTGGTATAGCGCGCATATGCTCTAGAAACTCTGTACCGTTCGTTATGATTAACTCTGTACTTTGAGGAATGTTTTATACTAATTAATTAATCATTATTTTATAGTTTATTGATGTCTTTTGTATTCAAAACAATTTGTATAAAAAGAAAATATATAAAACTGGAATATCATGGCATATGTATTATACTAACTTGCGTGACGTGAATATAATGTATGCAGCCTTTTGTGCAACTAAGAAAAGTAATAAAATATAATGATTTAATACGCTGCTCGAATTCTAATAATAAATATTCCACTTCACAACGATTGCAGTAGAACATTGAGAC
This sequence comes from Siphlonurus alternatus, assembly GCA_949825025.1. Lineage (NCBI taxonomy): Eukaryota > Metazoa > Arthropoda > Insecta > Ephemeroptera > Siphlonuridae > Siphlonurus > Siphlonurus alternatus. The sequence continues at coordinate 46,266,720 of OX463788.1, read as the reverse complement.
ATTTAAGGAATATGAATTTTA